>VWZF01005253.1:254841-304545 GCA_013396755.1 Sclerurus mexicanus
GCCCCCGCCGCTGGAGCCGCCCCGCGGGTGCGGGCCCCGGCTGCCCCCGCGGTCCGCAGGCGGC
Source organism: Sclerurus mexicanus (assembly GCA_013396755.1). Classification (NCBI taxonomy): domain Eukaryota; kingdom Metazoa; phylum Chordata; class Aves; order Passeriformes; family Furnariidae; genus Sclerurus; species Sclerurus mexicanus. The sequence goes on from VWZF01005253.1 coordinate 254,906, forward strand.
GGGTCCGGCGTGGAGGCCTCGCGGGGTCCGGGCGCTTCCCCGGGGCAGCTCTGTCCCCACGTGGAGCGGTCACCGCCGGAGCGGGGCGGCTGCTGGCGCCGGGACCAGCGAGGTAGGGGAGACTGCCCGGCTCGGGGGCCGGGTGCTGCTGTGGAGATGGGCCGTGGCAGACAGCGTCCCCTCGTCCGTGTTTGCTGCTCTCTGCTCTCGTGGTGGCTTTTTCCCTTCGCTGGGTGCTCTGGGAGCCTTTCCCACTAGAAACTGCTGTGGGCCCTGGCACGATCCGCGCGGGGTGCTCCCGTCCAGCCTCCGGCGGGTGCCTCCGCGGGGCGGCCCGGCCCGCGGCTGGCTGGGGGTCTGGTCGCTGAGGGGCAGCCTCTCTGTGCCAGAGTCGCGGCACTGTCTGTGCCGCAGCCTGCGGCGAGGTCTCCGGCGGTTGCCAGGAGCTCTCTTCTCCGCTGGCAGCGCCGCAGGCTCCCGGTTCGCTGTGGCCGCTGCTGGCCGGAGGGGGATGGGGCTCCTCTGGGCACTGCTAGCTCTCACCTTTCCCGCTGTCTCTGAAGCATGACCAGATATTCCAGAGCCCTTATGGAGCTCTGTGTGTGGAGATCACCCCAGCACCCTCATGTCGTGGGCTCTCTGGCGCTGGGTGGGTCACTCCTTACTCTCTTCTCACCAACTTCTTGGGTTTGCCCTCCCACGTGGTGTGAGAGGTCCCTGGACACCCCTGGTTTCTTGCTGGAGGTGATGGCGTGTCCCTCTTTTCCTGGTCCCGGTTTCCTCCCTGTTATGAAGATGAGTCACACCGGTGTCACCATGTTGTGCTCCAGAGGAAGGACAGAGCAGAGCTGCTGCTGGTGACAGGCAGTGCAGCATTTGTCACAGCTGCCAGATGTGGCCTGGTCGATGGCTGTGGAGGTGTGGGCCTGAGGTCTGCTAACTGCAGAGCAGGGGCTCTCCGTGGCTTTCCTCATTTCAGTGTTGAATTTAGTCAGGGTTCCTCGCACAGCACCTGGGTACATGTATGGTCTCCCTTTGGGACTGGAGAGACAGGCCTTCCATCCTGGTTGCTCACAGCTCTGTGCCAAGACATTCCTATCCCAGCTGGAGCAGGAGTAGTGGCAGCAGGCAAAGCAGTGTCCCTTGTCTTGCCTTTCCACCTCTTTCAGTGCCTTTCTTCCCTCTCAGTTGGTTCCCTGTGTTTGTAAGCAAACATTGGGCAACAGGCAAGGTAAACAGCAGCTCAGTGCCAGGGCAGGCATGCTGGACTCCCTGCTGAGCTGGGCACCTTGGCTGTCCATGTGCTGTGGTGGGCAGCAGGTGCTGTGTGCCAGGGCCCTCTTACTGAATGTGAGAACCACAGTTCAGCACAGTGCAGCCTGCCCTCTTTGGGTCTGTGGAGCGGTACCCTGGGCCTGACTACTGCCCTGTCTCTTTGCAGATCGTGCTGCTGTCCCAGACGGCCTGTTCCTGTGCTGTTGTGGGCTCAGCCCCATGAGGTCTTGGGCTGAGTGGGGACCAGCAGGGCAGAGAGGCCAGCACGCCTTGGAGTGCTGACGCTGGGAGGCCACTGGACCTGCCACTCCTGGGACCCTCCTGCTCCCTCGCTCTAGGAACCCCGATTCTCTGATGGATCTGAGGCCCTGCTCGCTGCTGCTGCTCTGGACTCTGGTGGTTGCCCTTGCTCTCCTGGCTCAGGAGGTGCTGGCCCAGCATATTTACACCAACACCTGGGCTGTGCTTGTCCCTGCGGGGCCCCAGGAGGCTGACAGGCTGGCCAGGAAGCATGGATTCATTAACCTGGGCCCGGTAAGTCCTCTGCTTCCCTCTCCCCATGGAACCAGTGTTCTCTGCCGTGGTCTGGGTGGACATTGAGCTTGTCCATGGAGTCAGCTGGGGGCTGCTCTTTTTGGCAGCAGGGCCACTGTGTTTTTGCCTGTTTGCTGCAGCCTTCCGGCATCCACTGCCTTGACTCAAGGGCGGCAATTAACCGGATGGAGCCAGAGCCTGCCCCTGCCAATGAGACGGTCTGGTGGCATGGCACACTGCCTGCTGGAGGGGGACAGAGGAAGAGCCCATACCAGCATGAAAGAACTGGACTGGGGGTGCTGTGTGCTGGTGGAGGATGGGAGTGTTCCTGGTTCCTGCTGATGTGAGCTGCAGAGAGCTGCCTCAGTGCGGCACGGCCTCGGCTCAGCTGGGGCTGCAGCAGCGAGTGTTCACTGAGTGGGTCTGAGAGCAGCTGTGTGTCCTTGGCCCTAAACTGCCCTTGGCAGAAGGTGTGTCAGCAGGTTCCCACCACGCTCTGCTTTCCCTGCCCTCAGCCAGGGACTAGGCAGCACACATGGCCATACTGGGGCTGAGCTGGCTCTCCAAGAAGGAACTGTGGGGTGAAATCCCAGAGGAAATTGCACAACTGGTAGCTGCGGTGTCAGGACCTCACTGTGAGCAGCTGCTGGGAGCTGTGACAGTAGGAAGGTGGCTGCTGCAGGAGCCAGCAGGGCCTTTTTCTGCCATCTGAAAGAAGCCTTGCATGGGCACTGGGTACACAAGGCCCCCATGACAGGAAACCCTGAGTCCTCTGAGACTTGTGCCAGAGGAGGGAGTTGTGGTGATTCTGACTGGTCCCCACTGAGGCTGTCTGTGCTGTAGGGGCCATGGTATGGCCTCACACAGGCACTGTCAATGTGGAAGTGTCTCAAAGCTGGTCTCGGGGGAAAGAACCTGTCAGGTCAGAGACACTGCCATGCAGCGAGGACTGGGAAAGTGACCCAGGGCATCTTCCACCAGGCCAGATCGCTGACAAGACCCCTCAGAGTGGGGATGGGGCTGAGGTGCCATCAGGCTGCTCCTGGCAGTGCTTCCCATCACACCATAGTGCCAGGTCCCAGGCCTGGCTGCCAGGGCCAAGGGGCGCTGGCTCTATGGCCATGTCTTCACCAGTCTTCACCAGCTCTGAGCCAGCTCTGCCTTTGCCTTTTCCCCCCACTGTGGTGGTTCTGCAGCTGGAGGCTGGCGCATCTCCCTGGCTCTCTGGCCCCTTGCAGCCGGTGGAGCTGCAGTGAGGCTGTTCTTGCAGGCAGAGCCCTGCAAGCTGTGACAGCCCAAGCTGTGGCAAGAGCTCCTGGTCTGGGCATGTTTTCTTCCATTCTGGAGCCTGTCCCTGTGTCTGTGCTGCAGGACGAGACTTGGCTGGCCTCGGCTTCACAGAGGGGCCATAGTGGCCTGATGGGAAGAGCAGGGCTGGAAGGAGCCAGGCTTTCCCTCCCAGGAGGTTTCTAGGTTGCTGCTCCTGGAGTTTGTGTTGCTGGGACAGGATACACAGCCAGGCTGGGAGGGGGAGGGCTGGGTGCTTCTGGCAGTGCCCCAGTGAGAGGCCCCCAAGGTCCTTATCTGAGAGGATCCTGGCCTCAGCCTGGGGTCTGGACACTGTCCCTGAAGCTGTGCTGTCCTGGCATACTCCCGGCTCCGCTGCTGCCTGCATGACCGGGGCCAGTGGCACCTCGGGCAGAGGGGTGCTAGGGCCCATGACTGGTGCCAGTGGCCTCGAGGAGGACCCAGGGGACAGTGTGGGGAGACAGGGGTCAGAGGAGGGGGACAGGTGCGGCAGTAGGTTGGGAGCATAGGGGTTTGCACTACTGGGGTTGTGCGGAGGAGGAGCGTGGGGGAAGGGCATTGCTGGTGCTAGCTCTGGGCTGTGCTGGCAGGGCAGTGCCAGGCTGGGATGAGGTGCTTCTGCCACCCAAACCATTGGGCTGCGGGTCCAGCATGTAGCCTGGCTTCCAGGATGGTAGGTGGGTGTGCAGGCAGCCTTCTGGCCCTGGGGCTAGCTGTATTGGCCTCAAGCTGTGGCTGGAGGTTGGGCAGCAGTGCTGAGCTGGCACTGGGGAGACACGGTGCTGGGGGGTGGCTCTGCCCTTGATGAGGACAGGGACTGTGGGGATTAGGGTGGAAGCGTGTGGGCTGGCTGGCTGGCTCCTGGCTGCCACCGCAGTGTCTGTGCAGACCTAATCTGGTCGGATGACCAGGCAGAGCCAGGATCTGTGTGCAGGAACAATTGGGGCTCTGTCTGTACCCCTGGAGGGGATGAGGGATGCTGGGGGAGGGTAACCAGCCTGTGGTTTGCATTCCCCCGCCAGCCCATAGCAGAGGCTTTGAACCTCGGCACCCCCCCAGGGGCTCTGAACTGCCAGGCATCCCAAGGTGTTCTAGAGGGGACACAGTGTGCCAGGCAAAGAGGTCCAGGGTTCAAGGTGAAGTGCGTGACTGCAGCCCAGAGCTGCTGCCCTGAGGCCAAGGGTGCTGCTCAACCAGGTATACCTTCCCTCCCTGCTTGGCCCAGGCTGTCCAGAGTGGCAGCACATTTGCAGAGCTCTGATAAGCTGGGGAGATTTGTTAGCCACAAACAGACTGTTTTGGGGCAGCCTGAGGTGGAGGATGAGATGTCCTCGTGTTCCTGCAGCCATCATGGCCCAGCCCTGCCGGCTCCAGCACAGCCTGGGCAGATGGATCTTATCTGCAGCCACTGCTTGGGGTTCATGGCTCCCAGGAAACTGAGTGGGTGCTCAGCCCCTTCTCTCCAGTCCAGGCAGGCTGCTGGGCTAGGAGGCCCTGGGTGACTGGGGTGGGGCCACTGCATCCGCCAGCCCCGGGATGTGCAGGAAGGGATACGGAAATGACAGCGCTGGAGAGGGTTTGGAGTTTAAAAATAACTGTCTGGGAGGTGGCATGGCCTCCTGCCCTGGCCAGGCTGTGCTGGGGTCCCAGGCTGAGCTATTCATGCATGTGTGGAAGTAGAGCTGAGGTGAGCACAGCATGGCTCCTTGGCAGCAGGGGTTGGACCCTACCGGGGTCAGAAGCCTGCAGGGAGCCCCCCGCTCTGCCCTACTGGAGCTGGCTGTGCCTCACATAGAGTCTGGCACTGCGTAGGTGCTCTAGTGGAGTTCCTGGGGAGAATGGCTCAGCCAGTGGCCTGTCCAGGAGTGCAGACCCTGCCCTGGCTAGGACGAGCTGGGGTGAGTGGGTTGGAGCCCCTGGGACCCTCCTCCAGCCGGAGCTGCTTGGTGCTGGGAAAGGAGCCATGACTTTGTCTCCTGAGGCTGGTGCCTCACCTAAGCTGGCTCCAAAAGACCTGTCCCTCTATGCCACTGCTTGTCTGGGGCCTCCTTCTTGGGGCAGCAGCTCTTTTGGACAATCTGGGACTTGCTCCCATGTGGGGACCCATGGGAGGATCAAGTGTGCAGAGGTTGCATTTCTGCAGCCCCAGGGTCTCCCCAGTTGCCTTGTCACCAGCTGCCACAGCCTCTCACAGCAGGTCCTGTCCCATGTACCTGAACACAAGCCCTGTCTGCCACTCTGAAGTGGGGGGCCCAGCCTGCCTGCAGCAGTCCTGGGGCTCAGGATTGCAGGTGGGGGGGCTGGAGAATTGAGGAAACTAAGCTATCATGTCTGTCCCATGAATGGCATTTTTCTGTTGCAGATCTTTGGCGACTATTACCACTTTCGGCACCGTGGTGTAGTGAAGCGTTCCCTCTCACCCCACCAGCCCTGGCATAGCCGCTTGGCCAGGGAACCACAGGTACATGCGGGGGAGGTCTGGCCTTGGTCCCAGGCACTTCACACGGGCATGTGAGCCAGCGCTGGGCACAGGATGGGGCTGAGTTTCCTTGACCATTCCCTGGCTGAGCTGGGTGAAAGCTCAGCACATGTCCAGGAAGGACCAGGGATTGGTGGACCCAGTGCCACTGGCCTGTGGGCTGCTGTGGTCCCAGGGCCTGGGGCAGCCTCTGCTCCTGGGAGAGCTCTGTGCCCTTCTACATGGGACAATGCCTGCAGGGCAGTGCCGGATCCCAGCGCAGCAGTATGGGAGGGCTGCCGTGATCCCCATCCCCTGGCTCCAGTCCAGGCCCTAGAAGACATGTGGCACAGTGGCTCTTGGCAGCTCGTGGCTCAGTGGAGCTCAGCACTCTGACCGTCCCGCTCTGCTGGAGCGCAGCCTGTGCAAGGCACTGCTGGGAAGGCAGCTGGGAGTAATGGACTGGGGGCTGGCATAACTCTGGGAAATTCGATCCTCTGCCAGGCCAGGGCTGTCTGTGAGCTCCCCAGGGAGAGCCCCTCCAGGCAGGCTGGGCACAGGGCCTGGAGAGCTATTGGCATGAGGAAGCAGTGAGGGACCCCCTGCCCTCTCTGCTCCCAGGTGCAGTGGCTGGAGCAGCAGGTGGCAAAGCGCAGGACCAAGCGAGACGTTTTCATGGAGCCCACAGACCCCAAGTTCCCACAGCAGTGGTACCTGGTGAGTGCTGGGTGATGAGGGGGTGCATGGTCTCCATAGCAAGTGCAAGTTTGGGGATGTAGCTGTGGAACCTGAGGAACTGCTGTCAGGCAGCTGCTGCCAGGCTGGTGGGGAGGAGAAAGAGAAGGGGAAAGGCCTGAGGGTGCTGTGTGATGGGAACATCCCAGGGAAGAGGCTCTGCTCACAGAGCTGTACCCCCCTGCCAGGGTGCTGGAAGGGCTGGGGAGAGCCTGGGGCTGGACTAGGGGATGCAATCCTTTGCCTGGCCAAGGAACAGTCCATGTGCCTTTCTGCATCCTGGAACTCAGGCACAAGCCTGATCTCTGCAAAGAGAGCCTTGTCTGTGGTTCCCAAAAACAGTCTGGGGCCCAGTCTTGCTTTCAGAGCAGCCCTCCTCGGCTTACTGTGCCCAACCCTGTGCCTAGGTTGCTGGGGTTCCTTGTCCCTACCCACAGCAGAGTAGGGTGAGGACTAAGGGGGCTTTGGTCACACCCCCACCGCAGTGCCCACAGCTCCTAGTGCCAGGGTTTCTCTTGGCAGTACAACACAAACCAGAGGGACCTTAACGTGCGTCAGGCCTGGGAGCAGGGATACACGGGCAAGGGCATTGTGGTGTCCATCCTGGATGATGGCATTGAGAAGAACCACCCTGACCTGGAGGCCAACTATGTAAGTATGGGTGATGCTGTGGGGCGCAGTGCTGCAGGAGTTGGTCTGGGTGGCTGTGTCCTCACAGGGCAGCCCTGGATCTGTGAGGTGCAAGGCTGGTGCCTGCTGTGGTGGGACATGGAGGTTGGACTGGAGCCTACCCACCCTGCACAGACCAGCCTCAGACTGTGGAGTACAGGCATGGAGCGAGAGCAGTGGGCTTGGTGGCACACATAGACAGTCTGCAAGTGCCCAATTTGTCTTCCAGGACCCAGGGGCAAGTTTTGATGTCAATGACCAGGACCCAGACCCACAGCCCCGCTACACGCAGATGAATGACAACAGGTAAGGCAGGAGGGAGCAGTGAGGAGGCAGAGCCCAGGTGCAGCAGGGACTTAGTGCAGTGCCAACCCCCATGGCCTGGGGGAAGCTTCTGCCCCACAGGGAGCCCCCTGTCTCCCCCTTGAAATGAGCAACATCCTTTGTCTGCCGTTCGCCAGTGCATGCTGTTGAGTGCCTGGACTCTGGAGCAGGAAGGCAGGCGGAGGAGCCTTTGTTGGCTGCCTGGTTGGGGGTTGCTGGGGCTGCAGCCAGTGCCTGCTCCTGTACTCCTTGCTCCCCTTATGAGCATGCTGTGTCTTACTTTGGCTACAGACATGGCACGCGGTGTGCTGGGGAGGTGGCTGCCGTGGCAAACAACGGGATCTGCGGTGTTGGTGTGGCCTACAATGCCAGGATTGGAGGTGGGTGCTGCCCTGCCCTGTGCTGGGCCCTGCAGGCACTGAGTGGCCATAGGAGCAGCTGAGCCAGGGACCTCAGCACTGCTGGCTGGAGCAGCCCTGTGACAGCCTGTGGCACAGGTGGCAGCAGGGGTTGGAAGGCTCTCACCAGCAGCACCGTGGCCACCCTCCCCCATCCAGTCGCCGGTGACATCTGCTCTCTGGCCCTAGGCGTGCGCATGCTGGATGGGGAGGTGACTGATGCTGTGGAGGCCCATTCCCTGGGCCTCAACCCCAACCACATCCACATCTACAGTGCCAGCTGGGGCCCGGAGGATGATGGCAAGACTGTGGATGGCCCAGCCCGGCTGGCGGAGGAGGCTTTCTTCCGTGGGGTCAGCCAGGTGAGCAGGAAGGTTTGCTGGGGGAGCACTGGCCTGGCTCCTGCCCTTTCCCCCAGGTCTCCCTTTCTCTGCCTGCTGTGGTTGTTATCCTGGTCCTTCCAGGATGAGCCATCTTCCAGCCGATCTCCAGGATCAGGCTCTGTTGGTTTTTCTTGTTGTTCCTGTGTGATGGCTCTGAGTCAGGGCTTCTCCCAGGTGATGTCTCACCTTTCTGAGAAGCCCTATGCTCCCCACTGTAAGGGCTCCTGCGTGGGACAGTCTCTTCCTGCTGTCCCAAGCCCTGTTCTGGTTCTTGGCTGGTTTTGTGCCAGGTGCTCACCCATGCTTTCTCTGCCTGTCCTCCCCCACTATACCTGTGTGCTGGCAGTGTCTCCCCCTGGGGAACTGTGTTGTGTTCCACCCTGGATTCCCTACAGAGAGACATGGGCAGTGCTGTGCTGGCTCTGTCGTGCCTGCTGCAAGGGGAGCTGCCACGTTTGGGTACCCAGCTGCATCCAGGACTGTGCTATGGGCTCCCTCAGCATTGCCAGGCACTGCAATCCCATGCAGACAGAGTCAGCCTGGATGACTTCCAAGAGGAAGAAGACTTTGGCTTTTGGAAGCCTCACATTGGAAGGCTGGTATCTCAACAACTGGGGCAGCCCTGGAGCCTCTTGTCAAGGTGGTTGGCACCCTCCATAGGCATGGCGGGCTGTGACCGGGGTGTCTTGCTGTCCCCAGTGTTGCAGCTGCATCTGCTCAGTCTTTTCCACTCAGGCTACAGGAGTCCTGGGACCAGCACCATCCACTTGTCGCCAGCTCCAGCCTGGGGCTTCTGCCTGCGGTGGTGCCAGTGCTGGCCCTCACCTTGTCTCCACTGATAGGGCCGAGGAGGGCTGGGCTCCATCTTCGTCTGGGCATCTGGGAACGGGGGCCGTGAGCATGACAGCTGCAACTGTGATGGTTACACCAACAGCATCTACACGCTGTCCATCAGCAGCACCACACAGTATGGCAACGTGCCCTGGTACAGTGAGGCCTGCTCCTCCACCCTCGCCACCACATACAGCAGTGGCAACCAGAACGAAAAGCAGATTGTGAGTAAGGGCTGCTGATCTCTGCAGGCCTGGGGCTCTGGGGGTGGGACGGGCCTGCAGCACCTCCCACTCTGGCATTCTTCATCACAGGTGACGACTGACCTCAGACAGAAATGCACTGAGTTGCACACTGGGACATCAGCCTCGGCACCCCTGGCTGCTGGCATCATTGCCCTCGCCCTGGAAGCCAAGTAAGGACAAGACAGAGGAGGCTGGGCAGGGGCAGCTGTGCCAGTCCCACATGGCAGCGGTGCCTGGACACAGCAGTGCCTGTGTGGGGCCAGCAGGAGCTGGCACTGACCTGAGCCCCTTGTCTCCCCGTAGCAAGAACCTGACCTGGCGGGACATGCAGCACTTGGTGGTGCAGACCTCAAAGCCAGCTCACCTCAACGCCAATGACTGGGTCACCAATGGCGTTGGCCGCAAAGGTACCCGGATGCTGGGGAGGGACCAGGGACTCCCATTCCTACATGGACCACTAGCCTGGGGGTGCTGGGGCAGAGTGGCCTCGCAGCCCTGGTGGGTAGAGGTGGCAGGAGGCTCCGGTGAGCATGCAGCATGGCTGGGCAAGTGTCCTTGACTTGGGTCCCTCAGGAGTGGTGCTGACTCCCTCTTTGTTCACAGTCAGCCACTCCTACGGCTACGGCCTGCTGGATGCCGGGGCCATGGTGAGTTTGGCCAAGAACTGGACCACAGTGGGACCTCAGAGGAAGTGCGTCATTGACATCCTCACAGAGCCCAGGTAAGGGTTGGTGAGCTCAGGAGGGCATCACCTGGTGTCTGTCCCATACAGGAGCTTGAGAGCCTCTGGGCCCAAAGCAGGAGCTGAGCTGCTGCTGAGACCCTCAGAGCATCCTCCTGCGAGAGCCTGGGGAGAGTGTGGAAAGGCGCCTCCAGCTGTGCAGTACTGACATTAGCTACTGAGCCTATCCGCTGTGGGGCTGGGCCGGGGGGTGTGGGCAGCCTGGAGCACTACAGTCAGGGCACAGCCAGCACAAATCATCCTGGACAGAGGGGCTTTTCAGGGGGCAGACAGAAGCTCCTTTGACTCCTGCTTGGCTGCTGCCAGCACAGGGCCACATGTGCAGTCTTGTGTGTGGCTGGGGCACTCCCTGCGGGTGCCTGGACATGAAGGGAGCGAGGGCTGGTCTCTAGCCTGACTTCCTTGGGATGAAGCCCTGACTGGACACAGTGGACACATCCTATGCTGGCACCAGGGCAGGTACTGTCGGGGGAGCAGCTGCATGCCAGCAGCAGGATGGGAATAGCTGTGACTATCCTGCCTCTGGCAGTGCTGTGTAGGGTGTAGCTGCCCTGTAGTGTGTGAATAAAGGGCCCATTCAGGGCTGCACAGGGCAGTGGATGGACGGGCAGCACAGACCCCCTTGTGCCTAGGAACTGGGGCACTGTCTGCACCCACTGGGGAATAGGGTTGAGATGCTGCCACTCCCATCCACTGCAGGGTTGATTCCTGCTCCAGCTGCACTGGCACACAGTGCCCAGGCCCCAGGACAGCCGCAGAGCCCCACAGCAGGGAGTGGAGACTGAGGCACCTTGTCATGTCTCCCTGGTCTGGGACTGGCTTCACTCATGCCCAGCCTTGGCAGGGACATTGGGAAGCGCCTGGAGGTGCGGCGGAAGGTGGATGCCTGCCTGGGGAAAGCCAACTACATCAGCCGGCTGGAGCATGCGCAGGCCAGACTGACGCTGTCCTACAACCGACGTGGGGACCTGGCCATCCACCTGGTCAGCCCCATGGGCACCCGCTCCACGCTCCTGGCTGCCAGGTAGGTGCCAGGTTGCGAGGTGCTCTAGGCTGGCCCCCAGCCCGGGCTGGCATAGGTGAGTTTGGGATATGTTGGCACCCATGTCTTGCCCCTGTCACCCAGGCCCCATGACTTCTCGGCTGATGGCTTCAATGACTGGGCCTTCATGACGACACACTCGTGGGATGAGGACCCCTCCGGGGAGTGGGTGCTAGAGATTGAGAACACCAGTGATGCCAACAACTATGGTAGGGCTGGGCGCCCCCCTACACTGCCTCCCTTTAAGCCACCTAGGTTCCCTTGCTGCTCCCAAGCTCAGTGGCTGATAACACCTCTGATGTTTTGGGTGACCTGGCTGGGGAGAGACTGGATTTGGGCATGTGGGGTGGGGATGCATCCCCTCTGGGACAGCAGGAATCCAGGTAACAGGTGACCCCATGCCAGCTGGCCTGACCTCCCTGCCCTAGGGGCAGCCCTGTGCAGGGGAATGACTCCACGTCAGGAACTCTCCCACGTAGTAGGCACAGCACCGCTGTCCCCTGGCAGCTGTGGAGGGAAGCTGTGGAGCCCCCTCCCTGTGCCTGTCCCGAGCATGAATAGTCTCGCAGGCACCTTGGTGGTTCTCACCCACATCGTTGCAGGCACACTGACCAAGTTCACACTTGTGCTGTATGGGACGGCCACCGACTCCCCCAGCCTCTCCAACCAGCTGGAGAGCAGTGGCTGCAAGACCCTGACCCCCAGCCAGACCTGCGTGGGTGAGTGTGAGCTGGTGAAAAGGGGATAGGGGACCATGGTGGACCCCAGCCCATGCTGACCCTGTCTGTCCCACAGTCTGTGAGGAGGGGTACTACCTGCACCAGAAGAGCTGCCTGAAGCGCTGCCCTCCTGGCTTTGCACCCGGCATCCAGAGTGCGCACTACAACCTGGAGAACAGCGTGGAGCCCATCACACCCCACCTCTGCCTGCCCTGCCACCCCTCCTGCGCCACCTGTGCAGGACCCGGCCCCAACCAGTGCCTCACCTGCCCTGCGCACTCTCACTTCAGCAGTCTGGATCTCTCCTGCTCCCACCAGACACAGAGCAGCCGTGCATCCCCTGCCCTGGCAGATGGTGAGGGGCCAGCCGAGGCCTCCTCTTCAGTCAACTTGCCTGTCCTCATCGCCAGCCTCAGCTGCATCCTCATTGTTGTCATCTTTGTCACCATCTTCCTGGTGCTGCAGGCACGCTCAGGCTTCAGCCTGCGGGGTGTGAAGGTCTATGCCCTGGACAGTGGGATCATATCCTACAAGGGGCTCCCCTCTGACATCTGGCAAGAGGAAGGCCCCTCCGAGTCGGATGGTGAGGATTACGAGGCCCACAGTGAGAGGACTGCCTTCATCAGAGACCAAAGTGCCCTTTGATGAGCCCTCCTGCCCCTCCCTCCTCCCTGCCCAGCACCGCAGGGCCGGGGCAGGTGAGGCTGAGGGGCCCCGGACTCTGCCCCTGCCCCTTCCCACACTGCAGCAGCCTGGGGCTCCCACCCACAGGCACCGTCCCTCTGCCCCAGCCTGGGCAGCCTGGCATAGCCCTGCCGGCACCATCCCCAGCACGGCACCGTCCCAGTCTTGCACCATCTCTTCTAGCCCCATATCCATCCTGTGCCCCATGCTGGGGTGTTTGGTGGCAGTGGGACCCCTAGCCCTGTGCTGGCAGCTGTGTCTCCTACCCTGGGCGGGCGGTTGCTGCTTGGCATCCTATGAGTCCTTCAGGGTGGGCAGCTTGTGTGGTCTCTGGGTTGCCATGGCTCAAGGTGAGTTGCCTGGGACAGAGGTGGCTCTGCCTCCCAGGGCTGAGCCTAACCCATGACACGGTGACCCCCTGCCCCTGCCACCCTCAGCCCCCAACAGGCTGCATCCCTGGCTTGGTCCATTGTGTCCTGGCTCCCTGTCCCCTGGCTGGGCCTGTCTGCCTCCACCCGTGCCCTTCAACAGCAATAATGGCCAGGCCTCGGCTGCTGCTGCCTACTTGCCCACACTCTGCCCATCCCACCATGGCTGCCTGCAGTGGGCAGGAACCCTGGCACTGGTGGGGGGCCAGGCACTGCCTTCCCCTGTGCCTGTGGTGCAGCCCACAGTCTGGGCAGGGACCCCTCCTACAGACCCTGCTCTGGGGGCCTACCCCAGGCCCTCATGTTCTGCCCCCAGGCAGGGCTCAGGCAGCCCTGGTGCCAGCACTGCCGTGGCTCTGCCTGCACCCCGCCTGTGCCGGGCAGCGCCTGGCATCCCTGCAGCCCCAGCCCCCCGACGTGCCTTGCCCCCATATGGTGACAATCCGTTCTGCTCCCTGCTGGAGCCTCTTCCCTCGCTGCCCCTTCCCCGCGGGCTGGGGGCTGGTGCCGCGAGCCCCTTTGCCGTCCGCTGCCACACACCAGGGCTGTGGCACGGGCTCCCACCCGCGCCAGCCATGGATGGAGCTGCTGGCCAGGGGCCACAGGACTATTTTTCTATAACAACTTTTTGGTGCACAGTAATTTTTTCTTGTAATTTAATCAGCCGGGAGCTGCCTCCTGAGCCTGTTTTTAATTTAATGGATGTGGATATAACGCTAGAGAGACTGAGTTATTAAATGTTCAGATCTATGCAAACCAGCTCTGCTCCCTGTGCTCTATGTGCTGCAGGCACCCTGACTGGGGTGGCAGCCTAGCCACGGGCCCCAGAGGCACCCAGATCTGCCCTGCAGCTGCAGGAGAGGGACCAAGGACTGCCCTTCCCTGACTGTGGGCAGGAGCTGGTGCTGGGCAGGGGACACGGTGGGGGCAAGCAGAGACCGTGCCTTCACCTGCGCAAGGGGAATCATCTTATGAGGACCTGCAGTGAGGACAGCTAATTCGGGAGCTGGCTGCAGTGGGTGGAGGAGGAGCGGGGGCTCAAAAGCCTGGGGACCTTCCATGCCTTCGCACAGGATGTAGGCTGAGCCTTTCCCATGTGGCCTGGGGACCAGCTGTAGCCCCCATGTCCAGCAGCAGCCTGCAGTTGGAGCATGATGCTTCTGGCACAGGAAGGGCTAGACTGGACCTGGGACCTACTTATACATTGGCCAATCCGCAGACACAGCCCACCTCAGCCCCACAAAGCCCCTGCACAGTCCTGTCCCCCTCAGGAGGGCTTGTCAGGGCTGCGCATGCTCGCAGAGGCAGCTCTTCTCTGCAGAACCTCTCGGCCTTGCTGTGCCCACAGTGGCTTCCTGTGGTCAGGAGTGAGTTCCCCACAGCATGCAGGGACTGCAGTACGCTCACCCTGCTCTTCCTGTTCTCATGAGGCCAGGCTGGGGGCAGGCAGTGGTTGAGGCTTCCAGGGAAGGGAGCTGCAGCCTGGCACAGGCAGGGAGGGAAGCCATGCTGCCTGGGGGGATGCTGAAGGGATGCTGGGGTTGGGAGAAGCATCACCGCGGCAGCCCCTGGCCATGCCATGTCATGCCATGGTCCTGCATCATGGCATAACCGCCCCACATTGCTCAGCTGTGGGAAGGTAATTCAGCAAAGTTCATGTGACACACTTTTTCTCCGACTTCCTCCGAAAGGGGAATTGGTCCTGCAGTGTCCTGCAAGTGACCATGACACTCCTCTGGGGCTGGGGCCTCCCTGTTGGGCATAGGAGGTTGCTCAGCCCAAAACACCTAGGCAGTGTCAAGGCTGAGCAGAATGGAGCTGGCCTGGTTGTGCCAGCAATGGGGATGTAATGTGGTGGCACTTGGCAGTGGCACTGGTGGTGGGAGCTGCCCGGCAATGCAGCTCTCAGGGCTGAGCAGTGCCACTGTGGCACCAGGGAAGCCCTTTGAGGGGGAAGTGCCCAGGGCTGCTGCAGGGAGCAGGGTCCCAGCCATACAGGTATGGACTGGCAGTGAGGGCTGGGGCATGATGCTGTGGGTGTCTGTGCAGTGGGTGCTCTGTCCTGTGGCCTTTCACAGTCACAAGAGCCAGGCTCGGGGGTGGTGGCAAGGTGGCCACCCTTCAGTGGGGCTGCACAGAGCTCTGGGGACCCCCCAAATCCTGCAGCCTCTTGGGGGCACAGAGGCATGGAGCAGAGCTGTGGGTCTGACAGGACTAGGCATGGTTGAGGGGGCTTTGCTGCGTCAGAGCCCTGCAGACCAAGGCTGAGTGGAAGCTCCAAAGTGGCAGTAGAGCCCTGAGTACACAGGGCTAGACCCTGATGGTGCCAGGCCCTGGTGGGAAGCAGCTGGGAGGGGCAACGGGACTGGGATCTGCCCAGCTGCAGCAGAGCCGTGTGCCAGTGCCAGCTGCGGATGCAGGGACTGGCAGGGAGGGAGGAAGCACAGGAAATCTCGCAATGGCTGTATGGTCAGCAGCGGGTTTCCTGTTCCTCCCCAGGAGCCAGAGCTGCACCGGGTCCAGACCACGCCAGCCTTGGCTCCAGCAGGACGTCAGCAGCAGCCCCACAGCAGGGACCTCACAGCAGACACAGGTTGGAGGGCCTGTGCCCCAGCAGGGTGCTGGCAGGGACAGGGGGCACCTCTGGTGGGGATTCTTGGCCCTAGCCCTCAGTGGGGTAAGAGGCTGTACCAGGGTACATCCTGCCCTGTGCAGGGAGGTGCCCTAGCACTCTCCTGCTCCTGCTGTGCTCTTGTCAAGAGGCAGAGCACCCCAACACTGCTGCTGGGACTGGTTTGGCTTCCAGCTTCCCAATGGCCATGCTGGAGTCCTGGGTGCTGGGGCATGTCCAGGCTCAGCACCTTCCTCTGAGGCTCAGCACCCTATCGTGCTCCTGCCAGCTTCCCAGGGGTGCCCTGATCCTTGGGAGCTCCCACACTGTGGGCACAGGGGTGACAGTGCCAACAGGCAGGACAGGTCTGGAGCTATCAGAGCACAGGGACTGGTGCTTAGCTGGGGTGGGGGGCACAGCTGCACTGCCCTAAGGAGCAGCCCCATTTACAACAAAGGTGACACTGCTGTGTCTGACCCCAGAGTTCCTCCTCTCTGGCACTGTCCCTACAGGCTCCAACTTCTACAGGGCTTGGAGCACTCACCCCGCTGCTTCAAATGCACTTTTCAAGGCTGATCGCAGGGAGCATGGGGGGTCTGCCCTGCCACATGTGCTGGGTGATCGGGTGGGACGATGTGAGACGCAAAGGGCCCTGGCCACCGGTGCAAGCGGTGTGGGGCAGCAGCTGTGGCTCAGGCTGTCCTGGCACCTCACAGCCTCCCCCTACCCAGCCGGTGGTGTCATGGGCTTCGGGCCGGAGCTGTGGTGCTCACAGGGGCACAGCATGCTGCTGCAGCTGCAGGACCGGGAGCTGCGTCTCCTGGAGCTGATGAAGAAGTGGATGTCACAGCGTGCCAAGAGCGACCGGGAGTATGCAGGAATGCTGCACCACATGTTCTCCCAGATGGAAAAGCAGGAAGGTACCGGGCAGCTCCAGCTCCGTGGCGATAATGGTGGCCAGATCGAAAAGGTAGGGATGCCCCCGAGCAGGAGCACACTTTTCAGAG
Organism: Sclerurus mexicanus; assembly: GCA_013396755.1. NCBI lineage: Eukaryota > Metazoa > Chordata > Aves > Passeriformes > Furnariidae > Sclerurus > Sclerurus mexicanus. The sequence goes on from VWZF01005253.1 coordinate 271,299, forward strand.
CCTGGTGTGGTGCTCGAGGGTCCCATTGCCACACTGTCCCTGATACACTGGCATCCTGCAGACCTGGTGGGTGCTGGCAAGCCAGACGGAGATGCTGAGCCAGATCCTACGGCAGCACGCAGAGGAGCTGGTGGCAGGGCCACTGGCCAAGCTAAGCCTGCTCATCCGCGACAAGCAGCAGCTGCGCAAGGCCTTCAGTGAGCAGTGGCAGCAGCTCAGCCAGGAGTACACTCGGGTACGTGGAGGGCAGCAGGGGAGTTGAGGGCATGGCCTGGCCTCACTCTCTGACCACGTCCCTCCCCAGACAACACAGCAGGAGATGGAGAAGCTGAAGGCGCAGTACCGCAGCCTGGCACGTGACAGCGCCCAGGCCAAGCGCAAGTACCAAGAGGCCAGCAAAGGTACCAGCCTGGCCCCCAGCCCTGTCCCACTGCATCCCCTCTTGAGGATGGCTTGGCCATCCTGCACGCTGTGGGAATCATGGCCCAGCCTGGAGCAGGTGGGGGCTCTTGGGGTGGGCAGCACAGGGAGAGCCCAGCCTGGCCCCCAAGGAGCCAGACAAAAGTCCAAGGAACACCATGCTGTGGGTCAGGAACATCCCTGTGTCACAGTGTAACCACCCCAGCCTTGATCCTCCTGCCTGCCCTGGGACCCTCTCCCAGCCCATCACCCCCTGGCCCCTGCCCCAGCCCTGCCAGGTGCTCTTGCCCCTCGCTGATGTGTTGCAGTGCAGAGATTGGTGGTGTGCTGGCAGTTGGGGTTTTCCACAGCCTCTGCCCACAGACAAAGAGCGGGACAAAGCAAAGGAGAAGTATGTGCGCAGCCTCTGGAAGCTCTATGCCCTGCACAATCAGTATGTGCTGGCGGTGCAGGCAGCTGCACTACACCACCAGCACCACTACCAGCGGGTTCTGCCCAGCCTGCACCAGTCACTCTACAGTCTGCAGCAGGAGATGGTCCTCGTCCTGTAAGAGCTCCACCCACCCTGCTGCCTGTCCTGTGCCCCATTGCCCATCCCACACCCCATTCCCCATCCTGAACCCTCTGCCAGCCCTTAACCCCACTGCCAACTCCTGGGCACCACCATGGCCCCCCAGAACCAGCAGTGCTCCCGCAGAAAGGAGATCCTTGAGGAGTACTCCAGCATCAGCAGTCTGGTACAGGAGGACGTGCTGGCTGTGCACCATGAGATCACTGTTGCCATCCAGGCCATCAACCCTGCCACCGAGTATAGCGGCTTCATCCAGAGCCACCAGTATGCCCCTGCGCAGCCACAGCCTCTCTGCTGTGCACTGCCCTGCTGCCCAGAGTTGCCAGCAGCTGGCACAGGGCAGACGGAGGTAGAGCCATGCTGGGTGCCCACAGGTATGACTCTGAGGTGCCACCAACTGTGTCCTTTGATGAGAGCCTCCTGGAGGAGACAGAGAGCCTGGCACCAGGGGAGTTGCAGCTGAATGAGCTGACCCTTGAGAGTGTCCAGCACTGGTGAGTAGGGCCAGCTGTGAGCATGGGCAGGTTAGGGGCAGGGGCTCAGCCTGCTGGCATGTGTCTCTTGCAGCCTGACCTCAGTCGAGGAGGAGCTGGCAGCTGCCACGGTGGCCGTAAGCAGTAAGGAGCAGCGCGTGCAGGAGCTGAAGGCAGAAATCCATGACAAGGAGCAGGGCTGGAGCCCTGGGAAGCGGTGAGGTGCAGTGGATGGGGGGTGAGGGGCCAGAGTGGCAGGTGCTGAGCACCCCATCCCCTTCCCAGGGTGCATTTGCTGAGCAGGCGGCAGGGACTGCACGAGGTGCAGCAGCAGCTTGAGGGCTGCCTCTGCACCCAGGCAAAGCTGCGGGCACAGCGGGACCTGCTGGCAGGGAAGCTGGCAGAGCTGGGGGCCAGGGAACCCCTGCCTGCCCTGCCTGTGCCAGAGGACTGGCACTCTGTCTCCTCCACGGTGAGCCTGCCTCCTACACCTGGGGAGCTGTAGGGATGGGGTCCTTCCCAGCTGGTGCACAGCTCATACCTCCCCCTCCAGGAGCAGGAGCGAAGTGGGGCCAGCACTCTGGAGACCCTCAAGAACCACATCACAGGCATCTTCAGCCCCAAGTACTCAGTGAGTCCCCGGGCACCTCCAGCCACCCTGCTCTCCACCCAGCTGGCCCTTTTGGTCTCCCCTGCCCTTTCCTCTCTGGCCCCACAGCCCCCTCCCCTCTCTGTTACAGCCCTTCTACACTCTGCTTCCACCTGCCCCGGGCTCAGCTTCCAGGCACTGCTGCTGCCCCACTCCTGGCACAACTCAGGGATGGGCATGGCTGGGCTCACCCTGTTTCTTTCCAGCTGCCTCCCCCCGTAACGCTGATCCCGGAGGTGCAGAAGCCACTGTGCCAGCAGGTCTGGTACCACGGGGCCATCCCGCGCTCAGAGGTACAGGAGCTGCTGACCTGCAGTGGGGAATTCCTGGTGCGGGAGAGCCAGGGCAAGCAGGAGTATGTGCTCAGCGTGCTATGGGATGGGCAGCCCCGGCATTTCATCATCCAGGCTGTTGACGTGAGTGACCATGGGTAGGGGAGATGATCAGGAGAGCCCCACGTGAACAGGTGGGGGTCCCTGCCCACCACAAGCCGTCAGCCTCCCTCTCTGCAGAACATGTTCCGTCTGGAGGGGGACAGCTTCCCCACCATCCCACTGCTGATCCAACATCTCCTGCAGAGCCAGCAGCCCATCACACGCAAGAGCGGCATTGTGTTGGCCAGGGCTGTACCTAAGGTGACACAGGCAGTGGGGAGGGGAACAGGCCCCCTGAGCAAGGGCAGCCTTGCCCAACCCCTTCGCCTGCCCACAGCTGGGCTGGGAGCTCCAGGCATGCTTCTCCAGCTAGATGGGGGGGGGACTAAGGCCTGAGGGATCCTGAGGGCTGGGGACCCTCTCTAGGGCTGTCTGAGAGGGGACTGCAGGGAGACGTGGGCTGGGGGACAGCTCACTGGTGTTGCTTGCTGCAGGACAAATGGGTGCTCAACCATGAGGATGTGTTGCTGGGGGAGCGCATTGGCCGGGTGAGTTGGGGTGCTTTGAGGTCTGCAGGAGGGCCCGACTGTCCCCACAGTGGCCTGCAGAAGGACAGGGCTTGCCTTGGGCCACATGGTGAGCTGAGCCAGTGTGCCTGTGTCTCGGCAGGGTAACTTTGGGGAGGTGTTCAGTGGCCGCCTGCGTGCTGACAACACCCCTGTGGCTGTGAAATCCTGCCGGGAAGCCCTGCCGCCTGAGCTCAAGGCCAAGTTCCTGCAGGAAGCCAGGTCTGTGTGGCCAACATGCTTTTCCCATCCTGTCCATCCATTTTTGGGGTCGTTCAACCTTGCTGGGACTTGCAGCACCCTTGTGCTGAGGGCTGTGTCCCTGGGCCAACTGGGTAGAGCACCCTGCAGAGAGTACCCTAACCCTAACCCGCACACGGTCCCCATCCTTGTCCCCACAGGATCCTCAAGCAGTACAAGCACCCGAACATTGTACGGCTCATTGGTGTCTGCACACAGAAACAGCCCATTTACATCGTCATGGAGCTGGTGCAGGGTGAGTGGCTCCGTCCCATGGCCCCCAAGCACAGGTGAGATCACCAGGTGTCCCCAGGCACCCACCAACTCCACAATCCGGGTGCAGGGGGAGACTTCCTGAGCTTCCTGCGCAGCGAGGGGCCCCACCTGCGGGTGAAGGAGCTGGTCAGGATGACAGAGAATGCTGCTGCAGGCATGGAGTACCTGGAGAGCAAGCACTGCATCCACAGGTGGGCCTTGGCAAGGCAGGGGGAGCCCCGGAACCCTCACCATCCTGGAGCCCCAGGGATAGCCAGGTGCATGGCTGATGGCTTGGGATTGCCCCAGGGACCTGGCTGCTCGCAACTGCCTAGTGACGGAAAAGAACACCCTGAAGATCAGTGATTTTGGGATGTCACGGGAGGAGGAAGATGGCATCTATGCATCCACAGGGGGGATGAAGCAGATCCCTGTCAAGTGGACGGCCCCTGAAGCACTCAATTATGGTATGGGATGGTGCCAGTACAGCCTAGCACCCCACAGCTCAGCTGGGAGCCAGGAGTCCCGCACTGTCCTGCTCCCACGCACCTAATCCTGAGGAGGGAGCCAGAGATCCAGAGTGCCCCAGCCCTCAGGAGTGCAGGCACAACCAGGCAGTGGTGACATGGGTGTCCCCAGCTGCCACCATCCATCCTGTTCCATGTCCCCAGGCCGATACAGCTCAGAGAGTGATGTCTGGAGCTTTGGGGTCCTGCTGTGGGAAGCCTTCAGCCTGGGCGCTGTCCCCTACGCCAATCTCAGCAACCAGCAGACACGGGAGGCAGTGGAGCAGGGTAGGGGACACAGCCAAGGCTGGCTCCCGAGGCCTGCTGCGAGCTGTGGGTCCAGCACAGTGGATCCACTGCGGAGCTGTGCCTGCGGGATGGGCTGGATGGGGCTGTGGGGGGTGAGGGACTGGTGGTCCAGGCTGCCATGTCTCCATCCCTGTGAGCCCAGGTGTACGGCTGGACCCCCCTGAGCAGTGCCCTGAGGAGGTGTACCAGCTGATGCGCTGCTGCTGGGAGTATGACCCCTGCAAGCGGCCCAGCTTCAGCACCATCCACCAGGACCTCATCGCCATCCGCAAGAGGCACCGCTGACAGGGGTCACTGGGGGCCCTGGATCAATGCCGCGGCAGGGTCCCGGCCTTGGGCAGCGGCAGCACCCCCGGACCCGTCCCGTGGGCGGATCACTCCGGACGTGCCCGGGCAGCGGCTGCTGTAGTGCGGCTGTGGGTGCCTGGGCCCCTTTCCCAGCCCCAGGGCAGAGGCTCCTTCATGCCCCAAGTGCGTCACGGCACACGCAGCTCCTGCCCGGCCTGATCCTGCTTAATAAACCCGTGAGCTCTGCAACTGCGCGTCTGGGCTCTGCGAGGGAACGTGGGCCTGTACTGCACTGGGATGCGGCACTAGGACAAGGCACGGGGATGGGGCATCGGTATCTCGATTTGGCCCCGGGGCTGGGAGGGTGGCGGGGCCCGTGGCCGGGGTTGCGGGTGGGCCCCGGCCCGGACGCTCCTCAGCGCTGCGGGGGCCCGTCCCGGGGCCCGGCCGGCGNTGCCCGGCTCGCCGGGGCCGCGCGGCCTGTCCCTGTCCCGGCCCCGGCCCCGGCCCCTTCCTCGGCCCCATCCGCAGCTATAAATACTAAGCACCGGATTAAGCCAAGTAGGACGTGGGGAGGGCGCTTGGCGAAGGCGGCAGAAGGCCGCGGTGAGGGGCTGCGCTGTCCGATCTGTGTCCCCCCTGCTGTATCCTGGCACAGGTGAGTTCCTACATCCCTTCGTGATGAAGCTGAAGAAGCAGGTGACAGTTTGTGGAGCTGCCATCTTTTGCGTGGCCGTCTTCTCCCTCTACTTGATGCTGGACCGGGTACAGCATGACCCCACACGACACCAGAGCGGAGGCAACTTCCCCAGGGTGAGTTTGGGGAGGTCTCCGGTGGGTGAGAGGGGCCCTGGGATGACAGACGAGGACATTCAGACAGGAAAATTCATGGGGAACCAGTCCTGGCCTCCCACCATTCAGCTGCCAGGGCCAAGGCTGGCTTCCCACAGCTGTGGGTGACCTCCTGCCCCTCACTGTGGCCTCTGTCCCCCCAGAGCCAGATTTCAGTGCTACAGAACCGCATTGAGCAGCTGGAGCAGCTGCTGGAGGAGAACCATGAGATCATCAGCCACATCAAGGACTCGGTGCTGGAGCTGACAGCACACGCAGAGGGGCAGCCGGCATTGCCCCATCACCCCCCGAATGGCTCCTGGGTGCTGCCCCCTGAGAGTCGCCCAGGTTTCCTCTCCGTGACCCCACAGGACTGCCAGTTTGCTCTGGGGGGCAAGGGACAGAGCCCAGACCTGCAGGTGAGGGACTGGTGGCTCTGCTAGCACAAGGGGTCCATACCTGGGTATGGACAGTTATCCAGGCATCCTGGCTCTACTCTTTTGTGGGTGTTTCAGTCCTGTCTCCCACCCACAGATGCTGGCCGTGTACTCCCTGCTGCCCTTTGACAACCAGGATGGTGGTGTCTGGAAGCAGGGCTTTGACATCACCTATGAGCCCAATGAGTGGGACACGGAGCCTCTGCAGGTGTTTGTGGTGCCACACTCCCACAACGACCCAGGTGAGCAGCAGGGGATAGGAAGGGATGGTCCAGCCCCTGTCGCTCCATGATGCTGGCAGGGAAGGACTGGGCCCTCCAGTGACCCCCACCTGTGCTGCCAGGATGGATCAAGACTTTCGACAAGTACTACTATGACCAGACGCAGCACATCCTCAACAGCATGGTGCTGAAGATGCAGGAGGACCCGCGCCGGCGCTTTATCTGGTCCGAGATCTCCTTCTTTTCCAAGTGGTGGGACAACATCAGTGCCCAGAAGCAGGCTGCAGTGCGCAGGTAGAGCAGGAAAGAACCCTGGGGACAGAAAGGCTGCCCTGGCTACAGCACAGCAGCCATGGGCCCTGCACTCCTCACTGTGGGGTGCCCTGGCACTGCCAGCAGTTTCCCAGTGGCACCAGATGTCAGAACCAGTGATGGGTGAGAGCCAGGTGCTGCCAGGACTGGGGTCTCTGCAGCAGGGGCTGAGGGGCTGGGGAAGGCAGGTCTCACCCGGTACCTCTGCCTGTGCTCACTGGGCTGAGAAACTCATGTGCGAGGCCCAGGGCACCCTTGGAGTGTTAGGAGACCTGGAGAGCAGGATTATATGGTGGGACAGGGCCTCCTTGTCAGTCCTCTGCCCCAAGAGAGCTGGGGATGGACATAGCAGAGGGTGTTGTCCTGTGTGGGATTGGGCTCTGGGAGGGGCCTTGGCTTTCATTGGGTTGCAAAGGGACATCTCTCTGGAGACAGCATGGGTAGTGAGGAATGGCAGTGGTGGCTGTGGGGGTTGCAGGTGAGTCCCAGGTGGCTCAAGGCAGGGGGACTCTGCCATGGACATGTGGCTCATGAAGGGGTCTGGTCACAACTCAGGTGTCTCCCTCACAGGCTGGTGGGTAACGGGCAGCTGGAGATGGTGACGGGTGGCTGGGTGATGCCTGATGAGGCCAATTCCCACTACTTCGCCATGATCGATCAGCTAATCGAGGGGCACCAGTGGCTAGAGAAGAACATTGGTGAGAGCGCAGTGGGTGCCGGGCAGGAGGGTCACAATGCTGACTTGCACCCTGGCCCTGGCAGGACTCTCCACACAAGAGGTGCTGCTGGCTCAGCACAGGCTGATGGGTCTCTGTACCCCCAGGTGTGACACCGCGGTCGGGTTGGGCCGTCGACCCCTTTGGATATAGCTCTACCATGCCCTACCTGCTGAAGCGCTCCAACCTGACTGCCATGCTTATCCAGCGTGTGCACTATGCCATCAAGAAGCACTTTGCTGCCACCCAGAACCTGGAGTTCATGTGGAGACAGACGTGGGGTGAGAGGCTGCCAGGAGAGAACTGAAGAGGGAGCCCTGTAGGACAGGTGGCAGCAGGGAATGGCTGCCAGCCACTTTCCTGTGCAGATGAGCTGAGCACCAGGAGGCAATGGCTCTGCCTCACGGGACAGCCCCAGGGTGACTCCCCATTCGCCCCTGTGCCCAGCACGCTGAGGGAGGCTGCTGTGCCCTGTGGACTCCCAACTTTTTGTCTAACAGCCGTCCTTGGGACCCCCTGCTTGGGAATAGGCAAGGGAGAACCATTGCTGGTGCTCACCTGTCCTTGGTCCCACAGATCCAGATGCCAGCACTGATATCTTCTGCCACATGATGCCCTTCTACAGCTATGATGTGCCCCACACCTGTGGGCCAGACCCCAAGATCTGTTGCCAGTTCGACTTCAAGCGCCTGCCTGGAGGCCGAATCAGCTGCCCATGGAAGGTGCCTCCCCGCGCCATCACTGATGCCAATGTGGCAGAGCGGTGAGTGCAGCAGGGCCAGGGGCACATGGTTCCCAGCCTGGTGGTCTGTCCAGGGCCACCCTCATGCCTCGGCCCCCACACAGAGCCCAGCTGCTGCTGGACCAGTACCGCAAGAAGTCCAAGCTGTACCGCAGCAAAGTGCTGCTAGTGCCCCTGGGAGACGACTTCCGATATGACAAGCCGCAGGAGTGGGACGCCCAGTTCCTCAACTACCAGCGCATCTTTGACTTCCTCAACTCCCGGCCTGACTTCCATGTCCAGGTGTGTTTGAGGATCTCTGATGGGGCTTGGGGCACCAGGAGGCCACCACAGAGTATGGTTGGAGGGTAGGCAGTGCTGAGAGGGATGATAGGTGCCTCCACTGTGGGAGCCCTGGCTCAGGGCCAGACATGCTCTCCTGCAGGCGCAGTTTGGGACGCTCTCTGACTACTTTGATGCCCTGTACAAGAAGGTGGGCATTGTGCCGGGGATGAGGCCACCTGGGTTCCCAGTGCTGACTGGGGATTTCTTCTCCTATGCGGACCGGGAGGACCACTACTGGACAGGATACTACACCTCACGTCCATTCTACAAGAGCCTGGATCGGGTGCTGGAGGCCCACCTCCGGTGAGGGGCAGTGGGCTGGGCTGTGGGCATGGAGGTGTGCAGGGGCATGGGTGAGGGATGACCAGGCAGCATCCGGGAGCTTTCACAGCCCCTGGGTCAGCACCAGCCACCAATACATTCAGGTGGCCCAGGCAGTGCCAGACCCTTGCCTAGCCCCAGGGCAGTGTGTGCCCCCGCTGGCACTTCCAGGCCAGCCCCCACAGCACTGGGGCACCGGAGCAGGGACCCTTTGTGACCCTGTCCCTGTGCAGGGGGGCAGAGATCCTGTACAGCCTGGCACTTGCCCATGCCCGCCGCGCCAGTGCCGATGGCAGGTACCCGCTCTCTGACTACGCCCTGCTGAGCAACGCCCGCCGCAACCTGGGCCTCTTCCAGCACCACGATGCCATCGCTGGCACTGCCAAGGAGGCGGTAGCTGTGGACTACGGAGTCCGGTGTGTATAGGGGCTGGGGCACCCTCGGGATATGTCAGGGAGGGGCTGGGGGGCTCAGGTGTGGGGCCTTGTGGGGCTCCTCTCCTGGGGAGAGGTGGGCGTGTTGGGAGGATGCTAGGACAGATTGGGGGGGATAGTTCTGGGTTGCTCACTCTGCCTGTGCCCCAGGCTGCTCCACTCCCTCAACAACCTCAAGCGCGTCATCATCAATGCTGCACACTACCTCGTGCTGGGGGACAAGGACACGTACCACCACGACCCTGCTGCGCCCTTCCTTGGCACGGTGAGCAGCACCTGCCCCTGGCTCCCTTCACCCTGTTACACTGTCCCTGTGCCCCCAGGAGCACAAGTCCGTGCAGGGATGGATGGGGAAAGGGCCCCAGCCTGTGCCCGTGTTTCTGGGTCTGGCTGACAGGGAGTGGGCATACCCCAAATCTGACTGCTCCTCTCCCCAGGATAACACGCGCCCCAGCCAGGACTCCCTCCCAGAGAAGACAGTGGTCAAATTGGACACCTCACCCCGGTAAGGCCTCCTGCCTTGCTTCTGGAGACTTGTGGCACTGTGGGAAGGCAGTGAGGGAGTACTTGGGATGCTGTGAAGCCATGGGTGGGTGCAGTGAACACAGCTGGGGTGCGTAGTGTGGGGCATTAGGCATCTGGGACACTGTGGGGCTGGGATGCCATCCCTGGGTGACCCCCTGCAGGTTCCTGGTGGTGTTCAACCCTCTGGAGCAGGAGCGCCTGAGTGTGGTGCCAGTGCTGGTGGACTCCCCGCATGTGCGTGTGCTCTCTGAGGAGGGGCAGCCCCTGCCCTTCCAGCTCAGTGCGACCTGGAACTCCGCCACTGAAGTGGTTCCCGACATCTATCAGGTACGGGGTGCCCTGGTGCCACTGCTTGCCCCATCCTTAGCCTGTACATCCCATGTATGCCAGCCTCCTATCCCTGCACACTGTCAGGACACCCCGTCAGCCCTGCACTGTCCCCGCCCCACAACACAAGCTCCCACAGCTGCCAAACTGCTGGGCCCCCCATGCATGTCTCCCCTCAGCAGAGGCCCCACAGTGCCAAGCAGAGTCTTTGCCCAGCTGACTCCCAGCCCATCCCCAGGCAGGAGGGGCTGGCTCAGGTCCCCATGCTGCCTGCAGGTGTCTATCCTGGCCCGCCTGCCTGCACTGGGGCTGCGTGTGCTGCAGCTGCACAGGTCCTTGGATGGTCATGCCATGCTGAGGTCCTCCACACGCCTGTACCTGCATGGTCGGGACCTGCCTGTGCACAAGCCCGAGGCCATGCCCCTGCACGTCTTCCCGACTGCTGCCAATGACTTCTGCCTGGAGAACCAGCATCTGCAGGCCTGCTTCTCGGGGCACTCGGGCCTGCTGCAGGTGAGTGTGGGGCTCTGGAGGGAAGGGGGACACCATGCTGCCTTGTGCACTCACAGCTATGATGGCCTGCACCTGCAGAGCCTACGCCGAACTGGGGAGGAACAGGGGCACAGGGTGAGCAGCGAGTTCCTCGTTTATGGCACCAGGAGCTCCAAGGACAAAAGCGGGGCCTATCTCTTCCTGCCTGATGGAGAAGCGAAGGTACAGGGTCTGCCCTGCGAGCCAGCTGGCAGGTGTGTCCATGAGTCTGTCTTCAGGCAGCAGCCTCAGCACAGCTCTCCTTCCCCCCAGCCCTATGCCCCCAAGAACCCCCCAGTGGTGCGGGTGATGGAGGGACCCCTCTTCTCAGAGGTTGCCAGCTACTACCAGCACGTTCAGATGGTGGTGCGGCTGTACAATGTGCCAGGTGAGACCCTGAGGCTATGCTGGGGGGTCACTGGCCTGGGAGTTCTGGGAGATGCTGCCTGTGGGGCCCAGCCCCTCACCACCTACCTGCAGGGGTGGAGGGCCTGTCCCTGGATGTGTCCTGCCTGGTGGATATCCGTGACCACATCAACAAGGAGATGGCCCTGCGCTTCAGCACCGACATTGAGAGTGATGACACCTTTTTCACAGACCTCAATGGTTTCCAGGTATGTGGCAGCCTGGGGAGGAATGGCACCTGCCCACAATAGGGCAGTTCCCTGGCACCCAGAACTGGGCACCCTGGGAGCCACTTCTGGCCACTGATCTCTGTCCCTTGACAGATCCAGCCCCGCAGGTACCAGCGGAAGCTGCCACTGCAGGCCAACTTCTACCCCATGCCCACCATGGCCTACATCCAGGACATGCAGAGCCGCCTGACACTGCTCACAGCCCAGGCCCTGGGAGTCTCCAGCCTCAGCAGCGGTGAGATGCAGGCCTGTGTCTTGGGGGCCTGTGCCTTGGGGAACTGCTGTAGAGCTGGGGCTGCCCTCCCCAGGGGATACAGGGGAGCAGGGTGCTGCAGGCTGGACACAGGATGCCAATGCCCTAGTTCTGTCTCTGAGGGCTCCCTACCATCGGGGGCAGCTGGCTCCTGCTAAAGCCCAGGGCATGGGGACCTACTCTTCACAGGCCAACTGGAAGTGATCCTGGACCGGCGTCTCATGCAGGATGACAACCGGGGTTTGGGCCAGGGGCTGAAGGACAACAAACGAACATGCAACCGGTTCCGGCTCCTCCTAGAGCGCCGCACCACTGCCAACAAGGTGCCTGGGCCGTAAGGCCACAGGATGAAAATGCCTATCCCTGCCTTGAGGCAGAGCCGGGTGGAGGCATATGCAGAAAGCCACATGTGATGGGGTTCAGTGTCTGCTCCCTTCCCGTCCCCTTGCGCTGGCACTGGGGAGGGATGGGGCTGGAGTAGGGGGTGCTGGGAGGGCGAGACATGCAGTGGGTTCTGTCCCTGTGGAGCCGCATTGCCCTTGTAATCACAATGTTCTTGTCCCATCCCCTTGCTGCCCACTATGCTTGTGCCGTGTCACCCATTCAGAGCTCCGGCTTCTTTTCCAAACTGGTCTCCATGTTTAAAGCCTTGGGCTTCCCTGACTCCAGGACTGGCAGCCCCGAGGTAAAGGCCGGCTTGGCCCCACTGTCGCTCCCTGTCTCGTGCACTAGCTGCTAGCCACTAGCCTAGCCAGGCCCATAGCAGGTCCATAGTGTGACCATCGTCTAGCCGGGGTCCTGTTTGGGTGCTGGGAAAGGGACTCCTGCCTGGGCAGGTGCAGCTCTGGGTGCCGTATGCTCATAGGTGCCTGGTCTCAGAGTGCTGCTGGAGCAGTGGTTCTGTGGGCCCTGCCCAGGCTCTGCCTGGCCCTGCAGCTCCCCAGGCCTCTGCTGACCCATGTGCTCCTTGGCAGGTGCAGGATGAACGCCCCATCAGCTTCCCCTCCCTGCTGAGCCACATCACCTCCATGCACCTGAATGCAGAGGCCCTGGTCATGCCAGTGGTGCTGGAGAAGCTGGCCCTGCCAGCCCTGCGCTCCTTTGTGCCCCTTGCCACCACCGTCCCCTGTGACTTCCACATCCTCAACTTGCGGATGCTGCAGGCAGAGGTGAGTTAAAGCCCAGGGATAACAGGACTCTGGAGAGCTCTTGCCCCAGCTGTCCCCAATGTTGTACCTCACACCCTGGCTTCCCCCAGGACGACTCACTACCCTCGGCTGAGGCAGCGTTGATTCTGCACCGCAAAGGCTTTGACTGCAGCCTGGAGGCCAAGAACCTGGGCTTCAACTGCACCACCAGCCAGGGCAAGGTAGGGCCAGACTGCCCTGCACCCACACGGGGTCAGAGCCAGGCTGGGACCTCGACATGGCTGGCATGCCACATGTCAGGCTGCCCCCAGCACCCTGCTGCCCCAGGCATCACATCCTCGCCTGAACCTCCCCTCTTCTCCCTCCTCTCTCCCCAGCTGGCCCTGGGAGGCCTGTTCCAGGGACTGGAGCTGGGTTCCCTGCAGCCCACCTCACTGACGCTGATGTACCCACTGGGAATGGCCTCCAACAGCACCAACATCCACCTGGACCCCATGGAAATTGCCACATTCCGCATCCGCCTGGGGTAGCGTGTGTAGCAGGAGAGGAGCAGAGTGGCTGGGCAGCACGGGAGCAACACCAGCACAGCAAGAGAGCAGGGCCAGCAGCACCGTGGCAGGCGCGGGCAGGAGGCGCCGGACTTGCAGAGGCTGCTGCTGCCTTCTAATTTATTAGTTCTCAGATTTTGGAATGAACTGGTGTGGCAGGGCTGGGCGGAGGCTGCTGGATGTGGTGCTGAATGGGCTAAGCGTGGCTGGCAGGAACAGCAGGCCAGGCTCTGCTGCTACTGTCAGGATGGGCACTGCTGCCCTGCTACGTTCACAGGCTGCCCGGGAGTGTGGCCACCCCAGTGGCTGGGGCAGAGTCCCATGTTGGGCTCCCCTTGACTGGTGGGGCAGCACAGGGCTGATTGGTGGTGTTGGGCAGTTGCCTGGGGAGGTGCTGTGGACTAGAGACTGAGCTCACCTGGAGCTTGTAGGAAACATGAGGCTGTTTCCAAGGGCCCTGATCTGTGTGTGGTTTGTGCCTCCCATGCATGGGAGTGGGAGCAGTGCACCACAGGGAGTGAGGGTAGCACCTCAAGCAGGGGGAGGCTGGCTTGGAGCTGTGGCCAGGGTCAGTCTGGGTGGGCTGCCAGGGCTGTGCCATGCTCTGCTCCCTGAGGTCCCCAGACTGCCAGTGCTTCTGGGTCTGAGCTGGGCATGGGGCCCTGCACACATGTGCGACGTCAGTGGAACAGCCTCACCCAGCTGTACCTGGGGGCAGCAGCCAGGGGGACAGGAGTCAGGCGCTCCCTGTGCTGGCAGCAATGACTGGGGGAAGCATGGGAATGGCCTCTTCCAAATCCAGAGCCTTTAGCCCCATTTCAGGGTGAGTCTGGCAGTCCAGTCTTTGCTGAGGCTGCAACAGCTGAGGTGCGGGTGCTGATGCCATGTCACCAGAGCATCCTCCTGGTAACTGTCGGGACTGCCATGCTCCCTGGCCCCCGGGGCTAATTACTGCCAACATGGAGGGCCTCAGGGAGGACTGGGTGAGCTGCCTCAGCTCTGGCTTTGTTTCAGGTTGGACTCAATGAACTTAGAAGTCTTTTCCAACCTAAATGATGCTGTGATTCCATGATTCCTGCACAGTCTCCAGCACATCTGCATCCTATGGGCTCAACCATGGTCCTGCATCCCACAGCCCCGGAAGGGGCAGAGTTCATGGAGCCAGCATGGACCAGCCTGAGCAGCTCAGCCCCTTGCAGCACATTTAGGGATGCCTGGCATGGGGACCCTCTGCTGGAGCCTGGCTAATGGCACAGCTGGCAGGAGGCCAGGGGGTTGGTGCAGGGCCCTGCCCAGGGGTGGGTGCTGAGGGAGTAGGTGTTGAGGGACTGCAGCACAGCACATCTGCCTCCACCTGGCCCCATGCCCTTGCCTGGCCCACAGCTCTCGCTGTAACTCCAGGATTTCAGGATGGGCTCAGGTGCCCAAGTAGGGCCCTGGATCCCACGGCTGGTGCACCATGGCTGGGTGGGGAAGGAGCTCCTGGCCCCAGAAGCTCATTACTGATGCTCCCGCCTCCGCCCTGGTCCCTGCAGACTGAGACTGAGTGAGTGCAGGAGGTTCTAATGGCTCTGAACGGCTCTTGATGGACTGCGATGGAGGCGGGAACAGGAGTGGCTGTGGTTTCTGCCTCCATTGGAGCCCAAGCTGCCTCTGCTCAGGGTCGGCCAGGATGATGCTGGGTGGGCTCCTGCTCCGACTGCTCCTCACCACGGCTCTGTTCCCCAGCATCCTTGGGACAGGTACAGCCCCACTCCTGCCCCTCTTGTTCCCTGAACCCATCCTCCCCATCCCTGATGGAGCTTTGTCCCCTGGGGGTTGCTCCCTGACAGCCCAGAACAGAGGTTAAGGGGGTCTGTGCTGGGATGCAGTGGTCCACACGGAGAGGTGATGATTCATACTGGGGATGGTGGCCCAGGTGTGGTGGTGCTGGGGTTGATCCCACTGCAGCACATCTGTGGCGTGTAAGTGCTGTCCTTGTGGCGTCTTGGGGAACAGGGAGGGGTTCAGCCTGGGGAGTTGGGTGCTGACCTGATGTTCCCAGGGGCTTTCCCCTCCCCTCTGCCAACATCACCCTCTTCACCCATGTTTGCCCTTGCTGAGGTCACAGCACTCACAGGGCCATGACTGCCAGCAGGCAGTGGTGGGGGGCTGTGCTCAGTGCTGCCCAGTGGGCTGGAGCCCAACCTGAGGGCTGAGCTGGGGGCTTCTGTGCCATTTTAGCCAGGTTCCCTGGGACTAGTGAGCTCCCAACCCAGCCCAGCCCAGCCCATTCCCTGCTGGGATTGGGAAGGCTCTGCTCTGCAGTGTCCCTGCAAGGGCCACCTTGCTGGAGCTGGCAGCCTGTCCCACTGGCACCGCGTGGCCCTGTGGCCCCTGCAGTGGGGACTTGCTCTTGGCCCTCTCCAAGCCCCTGCCACCACCGCAGTCTCAGCGCAGAACCTGCACCTCTGCGAAGGCTATGTTGGCCCTGATGGGCGCTCCCTCCCCGGCTTCTACTGCCCGCGGCTGACTGACCCCCCCGGCCACCGCTACTGCTGCCAGCCCAGCCCACGTGCCCTCAAGTCCTGCTGCTCTCAGCTGGCCCTGGAGGCCCTCGCCGGGGTGAACCTCTCCAGCCTGGCCAGCTCCGAACTCCTCCGGTGAGCAGGGCTGCAGCTGGGTGTGCTGCTGGGGACAGGGGAGCTCAGGGCTCCCGGCACAGCCCCAAGGGCTTCCTGTGGCTGTTGGGGCAGGAGCTGTGGTGTCCCTTGGAGCCCACACTGGGCCCTGGGTTTCCCCCCCTAGTGCTGTTGTGCTGTAGGGGGTCATGCCTACCCCCTCCTGAAGTTGCACACCCCATAGGAATCCACTGGCCTTGCCCTTTGTGGGGTTCTACGGGATCTTTGTCCTCCTGCTCATGGCCATCGACCTCTGCCACTTCTACCGGACCCGACGCTGCCACCTCGGCCGCCTCCTGCCCTGTGCCCGCTGTCCGCCCCGCACACCCCGGGGGGGGCACCTGTCCTGCGCCCAGCCTTCCCACGGTGCCCCCAGCCCAGCACCCCCCCGCCGGGGCTGCTGAGGGGGTGTACGGGGTGGTGACACTCGCAGCAGGGGTGCAGCGCGGGGGGAGGGCAGGGGGGACACTTGGGGACGCGGCCGAGGCCGCCCGTGGGCGCCGCTGGGCGGCGCTGCAGCGCCGGGCCCGCCCCGTCACGTGACACGGGTGGCGGCGTCCGGGTTCCCCGGGCGATCGGCGGGGGCGGCACGGGCGTGATGGAGGCGGCGGTGAGCGGGGACGGACGGGGCCGAGCGCTCCTAACCCTGTCCCGGGGGGCCGCGGGGGGTCCCTGTCCCTGAGTCCCTTTCCCCGGGGTCCCTGTTCCGGGAGGTCCCTGTCCAGGGGTGTCCCTGTCCCTGGGTCCCTTTCCCGGGGGTCCCTTTCCCGGGAGGTCCCTGTCCCTGGGTTCCTGCCTCGGGGGGAGTCCCTGTCCCTGGGTCCCTTTCCCGGGTGTCCCTGTCCCTGGGTCCCTGCCCCGGGGGGGTCCCTGTCCCGGGATTCCGGGCCCCTCCCCGGGCAGCCGCCCGTGCGGGGCCCAGCGCCGTGTCCCAGCCGGTTCCCGTCGTCAGGTGACGGCGGAGCAGCTCCGGGCGCGGGGCAACGCGCTGTTCCAGGCGGGGGACCACGGCGCCGCCCTCGCCGCCTACACGGAGGCGCTGAGCCTGAGCGCCGCCGCGCCGGAGCGCGCTGTGCTGCACCGCAACCGGGCCGCCTGCTACCTCAAACTGGTGAGCTGGGCGGGTGCGTCACCCTGCAGGAACCTGCCCGGCCGGCTGGGGCTGCGCTGCTGCGCTCGCCATGGCCTGTCTGCCTTGGCCGGGTGCTCCCTGTGCCGGGGGCAGTGTCGGTCCTGGGCAGGATGCTCTTGATCTCAGCCAGGCGGCTGTCAGATGTTGTCTCTGCTGGCCTTTTCCCCTGTCCCTGCCCGTTGGCCCCTGCCGCCCCACCTCCCGGGTGGGCTTTTGGGGCCAGGATGCTCCCATCCATGCCTGGGCTGTGCATGTGCCCCGGGGCTGCCCCTAGGCAGTCACAGCATCTCTGGTCTCCTGCTGAGAAACTGTCTCTGAGGCAAGGGAGGAACACAAGGAGATTAAGGGGCTTGAGTACACCAGAAGCACCTGAAAAGCATCATGGGCCCTAGGGCTCCACAGGGCTCCCTTGGGGGTTGTGTTCTGGGAAGGACAGGGTGTCCTGCTGGGCTGGCTCATTGTCTTCAGTGAAGGTGTTCCCATCCTGTCCCTGCTCACCAAAGCAGGGGGTGTTGGGCTGTGCGGCGCCTGCCCAGGTAGCCCTCAGGTTTCCCCTCTCCCAAATCTCTGCAGGAGGATTATGCCAAGGCGGAGGCTGATGCGACTAAAGGTACCGTCAGTGGGGCTGGGGGGCACTGGCCTCTGTGTTGCCCACCAGGGCAGGCCGGGGCAGACGGGGGGCTCTGTGACAAATCCTCTTGTGCACAGCCATTGAGGCTGACGGCCGGGATGTGAAGGCGCTGTTCCGCCGGAGCCAGGCGCTGCAGCAGCTGGGCCGCCTGGACCAAGCCATCAGCGACCTGCAGCGCTGTGTGAGCCTGGAGCCCAAGAACAAGGTCTTCCAGGAGGCCCTGCGTGCCTTGGGCAGCAGCATGCACGAGAAGGTCAGTGGTGGAGCGGTGGGAGACTGGCGAGCCCCCTGTGGCTGTGGGTTGCTGGGGCAGGTGCGGAGACCTGAGCTGCTAATTCTGCTCTCTCTCAGATGAAGACCATGTCCTGCACGGACTCCAAGGTAGAGCAGATGTTCCAGATCTTGCTGGATCCTGAAGAAAAGGATGTGGACAAGAAGCAGAAGGTCTGAGCTCAGGGAGCAGAGGGATAGCGCTGGGGCAGGGAGGCGAGAAGGGGAGGATCAGTGCTCCCAGATCAGCAGTGTCTTAGTCGTGCTGCATGGGCAGACTGGGCTTCACCCCACAGAATGTGCTCCCCGAGACAGGGGCAGAGGGCAGGTGCCTGCCACTGCCAGAGGTTCCCTATGCACGGTGGGCCGGTGACCCAGACAGGAGTCTCCTTTCCCAGGCTGTGCAGAACCTGATTGTGCTGGCACGAGAGGAGGCTGGAGCAGAGAAAATCTTCCAGAGTGATGGTGTGCGGCTGCTGACACAGCTGCTGGACACGGCCAAGGCTGACCTGATGCTGGCAGCCCTGCGCACACTGGTGGGGCTGTGCTCTGGCCACCGGTCCCGGGTAGGTACTGCCATACTCCAGGGCTGGGCCCGGGGGCAAACAATGTTGGGGGTACTGTGAAGTGTCAGACAGGGAAGCTCTGAGCCATCACTTGCCAGGCCTGAGTTTGTGAGAGGGAATTATCTAAATAAAGGGCTGGTAAATGCCAAGGCTTCCTCAAGGCCTCCAGCAGATGGGCATGCTTCTCCCTGCAGACCATGGCCATCCTGGCGGAGCTGGGAGCCCCACGTCTCTCGGCAGTGCTGGGTGTGGAGCATGAGCAGGTGTCCCTGGCTGCCTGCAACCTGCTGCATGTGATGTTTGATTCCCTGAAGGAGGGGCTGCAGAAAGACTTCCGTGGGAAGGAGGATGCAGTGGTGCTGGGTGAGTGTGGGCCGCCCTGACTGGCTCATGGGAGGGGAGAGCCCTGGGGAGGTGCGGAGCTGCCATGGGTTCTTCTGCTGCCCACCCTGTCACTGCTCCCTGCGGTAAAGCCAGGCTTTGGTCCAGGGTTAATAAGAGGCAGAAGCCCCTGGTCATGGCAGCATCTCTGCCAGCTGTACCATAGTGGAGGTGAGGGCATGCCCAGGGCACTGACTGCTGGGCACTGTCTCTTCTGGAAGATTCCTCTAGGGACCTGAAACTGCTGATCAAGCACCTTCTGGAGCTGCTAGTGTTGGAAGGAGCCTCAGCACACGGCCGTGACAATGCCCTCAACCTGCTTATCAAGGTGGTGCCCAGGAAGTCGCCAAAGGAGACCAACAACAGCATGAGCCTCTGGGTGATTGACCAGGGTGAGCAGAATGGCCATCAGTGTCCCACTGGGGCATCATACCCCTCTGCCATGGCTCTGCACATGCCACTGTGCCCCTCACCAGGGTGTCTGATCCCTCCCAGGCCTGAAGAAGATCCTGGAGGTGGGCAGCACAGTGTGTGACAGCCCGAGCAGCCTGCCTGTGACGGAGAATAGCCGGATGAGCGCCTCTGTCCTGCTGAGCAAACTGTATGAGGACCTGAAGTGTGATGCCGAGAGGGAAAACTTCCACCACCTGTGCGAGGACTATGTGAGGTAAGCAGGAGTTCCAGCACTGAGGGGGTTCGATGACCTGCAACCTAGCAGAACCTGTCACCCTCAGTGCTAAAGCCAATTGCAGACCCACCAGGGACCTGCTCTGGGGGGATTCAGCAAGTGGGGCAAGAGGCGGCGGGTGGGATCAGCTTGAGCCCTTCTGGTGGTCTTTCCCCACAGGAGCTGGTTTGAGGGGCATGAACTGCTGGGGAAGCTACGGGCCATCCAGACGGTATCATGCCTGCTGCAGGGCCCCTCAGATGCAGGCAACAGGGTGCTGGAGCTGGAGGGCATCATGGACAGCGTGCTGTCCCTCTGTGCCTCTGTCTGTGAGGCCCACCAGCTGGTAGCAGTGGAGGCGCTGATCCATGCGGCTGACAAGGCCAAGCGTGCCTCCTTCATCACGGCCAATGGTGTCAGCCTGCTCAAGGAGATCTACAAGCACAGCGAGAGGGACAGCATCCGCATCCGTGCGCTCGTGGTGAGTGTGGCGGGATGGGGACGTGGCAGGGCTGAGCCCTGGGGTGCGCTGTGGGTGCGGGACCATTGCTCACAGCGCTGCCCTTCCTTGCTGGGAGTCTGGGAGGCACATTGGGGTGCTTGTGCCCATTCCTGCTCCCACGTTCTGCTCCCGGCTGCAGGGGCTCTGCAAGCTGGGATCTGCTGGCGGCACCGACTTCAGCATGAAGCAATTTGCTGAGGGCTCTACCATGAAGCTGGCCAAGCAGTGCCGCAAGTGAGTGGGGCCAGGTGTGGAGGAAGTGGGCAGAGTGCCCCACAGCTGGGCTCCTGCAGCTGGGCTGAAGGACCACTCTCCCAGGTGGCTCTGCAATGAGGCGATCGACACAGGCACACGGCGCTGGGCTGTGGAGGGCCTGGCCTACCTCACCTTTGATGCAGACGTCAAGGAGGAGTTTGTGGAGGACAAGGCAGCGATGCAGGCCATGTTCCACCTGGCCAAGGTGTGTGCCAAGCACTGCAGGATGGGCACCCTGGCACCAGGGAAACATGTCGGAGTGGGTGTGGGGCTCATGCTATGGGGTGGGGTGTACAGAAGGTGTTGGGTAGGCTCCGGCCCTGGCTGTTCCTCCCTGCCATGAGTGTGACAGGTGTCTGTTAATCACTGCAGTCGGAGGACAGGAGTGTGCTCTATGCCGTCGCTTCCACACTGGTGAACTGCACCAACAGCTATGACCATGAGGAGCCAGACCCACAGATGCTGGAGCTGGCCAAGTATGCCAAGCAGCACATCCCAGAGCAGCACCCCAAGGTGAGCCGGACATGACTGTGCTCAGGAGGAGGACGGGATGGCTGGGACAGTGTTCTTGGGGCCCACAGGCACCTCACCAGCTGGCTGGTGCCTCTGAGCCAAGTTTGACCCTGCCTGTGGGACAGGACAAGCCGGAGTTCGTGAAGCGGCGGGTGCAGAAGCTGCTGACAGCTGGCGTGGTGTCAGCTCTGGCCTGTGTGGTGAAGAGTGAGAACCCGGCGCTCACCAACTCATGTCGGGAGCTCATCTCCAGGTACGGGTGTGCTGAGGGACAGGAGGGAGCTGGGTTTCCAGGCTGCCAGCATCCTTCTGGTGAACTTATGTGCCTGTGGTGAATGACGGCTCCTGGACAGCAATGGGGATGTCCAGGAGTCTGGTGCAGCCTGGGCGCACTGCAGCTGTCTGGGTGCTCCAGCTGCTCCCACTTTGTCCCTAGAGTGTTCCTGGCGCTGGTGGAGGAGGCAGAGGACCGGGGTGGCGTGGTTGCACAGGGAGGAGGCAAGGTAAGGGGATGGGACCCCACTGTACTGCTGCCCTGTGCCACTTGGAGGGACTGGGGCTTGGTGGGCTGGGGTTCTGCGCTTTGGCAGGGGCCGCACTGGCTGCACATGAGGCCACTGTGGCCTGCCTGCAGGATGAGATGCTATCTCTGCTCACAGGCTCTGATCCCACTGTCCCTGGAGGGCACCGAGGTGGGACAGACCAAGGCAGCGCAGGCCCTGGCGAAGATCACCATCACCTCCAACCCGGAGATTGCGTTCCCTGGGGAGCGGGTGAGTACTGAGCCTGGAGACTAGAGGTCAGGTCTGCCAAGCAGGGACTCATGCAAGAACAGCAGCAGGCACTGACTCGGTCCCACGTGTGCTGTCTCCACAGATCTACGAGGTGGTGCGACCCCTGGTCAGCCTTCTGCACCTGCAGCGCACAGGCCTCGAGAACTTTGAGGGGCTGATGGCCTTGACCAATCTGGCTGGCATCAGTGAGAGGCTGCGGTAGGGACTGGGGGAGAGAGGGGCTGGCTGTTTCCTTGGGCCCAGTGGGCCACCCTGGGCAGGGAGCACTCACACAGCCCCCTGCAGGCAGAAGATCCTGAAGGAACGGGCTGTGCCCATGATCGAGGGGTACATGTTTGAGGAGCATGAGCTGATCCGGCTGGCTGCGACTGAGTGCATGTGCAACATGGCCATGAGCAAGGAGGTGAGGGCTGGGCTGGGTTGGGCTGGGGTCTGCACTGGACACCCACAACCCCACCCCCCCACTCATCTTCTCCTCTTGTGCAGGTGCAGGAGCTGTTTCTGGCTGAGGGCAGTGACCGGCTGAAGCTGATGGTCCTCTACAGCGGGGAGGAAGATGAAAAGCTGCGTCGGGCAGCCTCAGGGACCCTGGCAATGCTCACTGCCCTGCACCCTGCTATCTGCAAGCGCATCCCCCAGGTGGTGAGTGTCCAACAGGGTGGGTAGGACAGCACCCCGTGTCCTGTATTTCCTCTCCATGGTGGCATGAAGCTCTGTTCCAGTGCTGGCCCCAGGAGAGGGGGCAGCCTGTCCTAACCTTGGCCTGACTAACCTGGGGCTGTCAGGTGGGGGGAGCTGGCTCCCTTCTGCCGGGAATCCGTGCTGATGTTGGCCCCACTCCCCTGCAGACAGTGCACTGGCTGGAGATCCTGCAGGCTCTGCTGCTGAGCCCCAGCGCTGAGCTGCAGCACCGCGGTGCTGTGGTGGTCATGAACATGATGGCGGCCGCGCGGGAGGTGGCTGAGCAGCTCATCGCCAGTGAGATGCTGGAGATCCTCTCGGTGCTGGCCAAGGACAAGGACAAGCCGCGAGTGGCCCAGGCGGCCCAGGAGAGCCTGGCACAGGCTGTGGCCTACGGCCTGATCAAGCCCAACCCTGGCCAGGCGTGAGGGCCTGTGGGGCTTCAGCACACGCTGCACACACTGCCGGGGCTCCGGCACACACCGACCGGAGCCGGTGCTCGCACGCTGCTCTCAGGGTGGCCCCGCGGGGTCCAGCCGTCCGCAGGGGCCGGCTCGGTACTGCCCGGGGCTGGGGCCACGCTGCACCCGGCGGCGCCATCCCGGTGCCCCGGGGCGAGGGGGAAGATGGGGCTCGCCGCTGCCTTTGCCACCGTCTGCCTTAGCCGGGAGGGCCGGCCCGGGCCCGGGCCCGGCGCGGTGGGGCTGGGCCCGCCCGGTAACACTAAAGCTGCTCCTGGACCACGACCCGACCTCCGTCCGTCTGTCAGTCGGTTCCTCCGCCGTCACCTCCGGCCCCGCCTCCCCCTCCCGGTGCCGCCCCGCCATGGCCGCGCCCGCCCGCGCCTGGCTCGTGTTCGGGTTCAGCCCCGAGGAGGCGGCCGGGGAGCCGGGCCCGGGTCCGGCGCCGCGGCGGCTGGAGGCGGGTCCCGAGGGGATCCTGCGCGTGTGGCCCGCGNCGCGGTTCCAGTGCGGCCCTTTCCCGGCTGTGCCCGGGTCCCCCTTCGGTCCGCCCTGTCCGCCCCGTCCCCTGCCGCCGCTTCCCCCGGGGTGGGACCCCCGCCCTCCCGCCTGACCCGGGATGTTCCCGTTTCCGCCCGCGCGTGTCTCTGCTCCCACGCGGTGCCGGTTCCCCCGGCACGCTTCCCCCCGCGCCAGCGTTGCCGGTCCNCGCTGGGCGCCGCCGGGGAGGTCTTCGCCTGGGGCGGCGGCAGGTGAGCGGAAGAGGGGCGGAAGCGGGTGCGGGAGGGAAGGTGGTGGGTCACGGGTGGCGTTTCCGGGACACTGGGATAAACACGGTGCTGAGGGGCTGCAGAGAAAACGGTGGGGATGCAGAATGAGAGTAGGGGATACAGGAGAGGCTTTGGGGGCTGCAGGAGAGAGGATGTCAGGATGGGCATCACCTTAGGGACTGAGCCCCCCGTTAGCCTGCAGGCCTTAGACACACCAGTGCACGTCTCTCTAGTGTTCATTAATGCGCCACGACAGTAAAGTAACCTAGTAAAGTGATTACATGGTCAGCAGCAAATTCAGTAATAACCATCCTGCTCCTTACATCCTGATCCCACTGTTATTGTCTGTGTTCCATGCAATTACTGATCTTCAGTTAATAACTTTATAGCCATCTGGATCACATACAGGTGCTACTGTGTTACAGTCCTTCCCTCCACCCTCACACACTGCCTGGGATCCCCGTCCTGGTTTTTCCCTGGGGGTGCGGTGGGCTGTGGGACAGTAGTATTGGAGCACTAGCTCCAGGTGCCTCGTGCTAATCCCCATGCTGATGGGATCTGTCCCTCGCCTGAGCCGGGTCCTGCTGGGCACCAGCATGTCCCCGTGGCGTGGGCAGCCTGGCTCATAGATTCTCCCAGGGAGTACTGGCTTGGCCGTGCCCCTCTTCCCACAGGGTCCTCTCTTGCTGGCCCCGTGAGCAGTTCTGTCTCCTCTGTGGGTGCCAGGGCTGTGGCTTCTGTGGGGCCTCTGCTCTGGCTTGTGGCCCCCTCAGGGCAGCCCCTGAGGACACTTGGGTCTCTCTGTGTGACCACTGAGGTCCCGGCTCTGTCCCTGCTCCTCTGTTAACTCACCATGCCAACACCAGCTGCTAGCAAAAGCTCTGTGTTTCCGAGCTGGAGGTTGGTTCCATCAATCTGACAGTTCAGTACCGGATCCCTCTGTTAGAGCCTGTGGGAGAGGAGAGAACTTGGGAAAAGCCTCCAGTCCTGGTGCCCCATGTCACCTGCCAGCAGCTGAACTTAGGTACATTTAACAGCTAGCAGCATCGCTCCATCTATTCTCACAAAGGTGTTTGTTCATTTGGGCGTTGCTTGTGCACGTGCTACCCAAATCAGGTTTTCCCAGGAGGCACCAGAGGTCCCCCTGCCCTGGATCCCTGAGATCTGCTGGTGTATGATGAGGCTGGCCACAGGAACTGGCTGTTCCTGTCTGTAGGGTGGAAAGGATGCTGTGTTCTCTTTCTTTACCACTTATGGAAGACAAACCCAGCACTGACCATCAGTCAGTGTCATAGAGCTGTGTGCCCTGGCCCAGCGCCCTTCCCATTTCTCATCTCTCAGATTTTCACTTCCCAGTCCCTTCTCTTTAGCTGCTGGCTTTAGGCCTGCTGGTAGCAAAAACAGCTCATGGGAAATACAAAACTCAGTTTACATCAGCAGTTGTTGCTTTGCAGACACTGCATTATTTTATCCTTCTTGCCTTCCCTTCAGAGGAAAGGTTTCTACATGTGGGAAACATGTACTTTAGGAATAACCTTTTTGGAATTTGGATATTTAACATGGCTGAGAATCCTCTCACCCTTTCCCATGCCAGCTGTGTCCTGCAGTGTGACAATTCTGCTGTGTAATAGCCAGGTGCTGGCCCAGTTCACCCCTTCGTAGTCCCTCTCGTACTGCTGGCTGTGGTCACCACTGCCCTCTTGGGAGGGAGTGTCTGGAGCCCCTTTTCTGTTGCAGAATACCCTTCTCTGTCCCTCGGCTCTCAGTGTTTCTACCTCGGTCCTCTTCAGATTCCCCCTGTGGAAGTCAAAAATCCTTCCCAGTGCCTTGCGTTAGCACAGCTCTTTGCGGCGCGGGCACTCATGTTGATGCTCCCCAGACCACACTGCTGCTCCTCTCACCCCTACAGCTCCTGCCAGCTCCTCCTGCTGACAACTAAAGCCCCTGGTGGTCTGTACCACTGCTCCTCAGTGACCCCCAGCTGTAACTGGAATCTGGTGCTGGGCATTGCCCTCCGACCAGCGCTAGGCTTTCCCCTATTTCTGGAATTAACTCTAGGCTTTCCCCTATTTCTGGAATTAACTCTTCCCCTTGGTATCTTGGGCTCTGCCAGCCTGAATGGTGCTGTGTCAGCCCATGGCTGTGTCATCCCAGGCTGGTGCTGCCTGTGCCCCCACCCTGTGGCTGACTGCAGCCAGGGAGTCATGACTCAACCATGTGGGGAGGATTCATACACCTCAGGGCGTGTCTTTGGATCCTGCCCTCCTTTGTGCCCACCATCAGAAATGCTTGTGCTGGCAGCTGATGCTACCCCAGGATGAGCCCAAACTTGTCCCTGGTGGGATCCCTCCTGTGCTTCCAGGCTTGGGGCCAAACTGATTGACTCTGCTGGTTGCTGGCTCAGAATGGCCCGATGAACTCCATAATCGATCCTCTGATCACTGCACTGACTCATAAAAATATTGATCAATCCCAAGTTGTGTCATCGCCTCACAGTGCACACTGATTGCGCGATAACACAGACTTGTCTCATGCGTTGTTCCATGCCTGCTGCAGCTCGCCCAGCTGCAGGGCATTGGGCACCCTCCTTCCCTGCCCAACCTGAGCCCCGTGCACCCAGGCATTGGGTTGTCCTGTCAGGCTGGGGCTGTGCAGGAAGGGCTTGGTGGGGAGTGTGGGCAGGAGGCATGAGGGTGGGAGGCAGTGGCATATGGGGGTGTCTGTCTGCCTGTCCATCTCTGTGTCCTTGCAGGCATGGGCAACTCGGACATGGGACGCTGGAGTCAGAGCTGCAGCCGCGGCTGGTGGAGGCGCTGGCTGGAGTGCCCATGAAAGTGGTGGCGGCTGGCGGGTGGCATTCGGCCAGCATTAGCGGTGAGGGGCTGGGCCAGGCAGGGGAAGTCGGGGCACTGGTGGCAGCATACAGCCCTGGTGGGACTTGGGACAGGGGATTGGGTGCTGGTGCCCCCAAAGCACCCAGCGCTGCCTCTAAGGGCTGAGCTCTGCCTGATGCATTTCCACTCCACCGTGCAGAGGCAGGAGACCTGTACATGTGGGGCTGGAATGAATCGGGGCAGCTAGCTCTGCCCTCCAAAGCACTGGTAGAGGAGCAGACGCAGGATGATGCAGCCACAGGTGGGTGCTGCTGGCCCAGCTGTGCTGGGTCCCTGCACAGCTGAATGCAGGGCCAGTGCAGTTTGAGCCTGCAGGGGATGCTGGAGGTACCCAGTCTCTCCTGGAAGCTGAGATTCAGCTCTTTTACAGGGAAAGCCAAACTTACGCCCTGCCGAGAGCAGTCGCCTGCCAAGGACACTGCATTCATCTCCATTCAGGCATTCCCAGCACTGCTGGATCTGCCGCAGGACCTGGAGGTCAGTGGGGTCAGCTGCGGGTCCCGACACACAGCTGTGGTCACACGTGAGTACCTGGTGGGGCGGGGGCAGTAACCCCTGGGAGTGGGGGGGCTGTGGGAGCTGTGGCTCACCAGGCACTGGCTGATGGTGCTGTCCTGATTGCAGGAGATGGAGAGCTCTACACCTGGGGCTGGGGTAAGTGACACCTTGGCTTCAGGACCTTACAAGCCCCCACAGGAGCAGCTTCTGGTTTCTGCTCCCTTGCCCTTGGCTCTTTTATCACTGTGAGGGGCCCGTTTGTACCAGAGGGCTCTTGCATTCCCTCCCTCCCTCCCCACAAATGCCCAGGAACCATCACCCTGTGAGGCTCCAGGGCCACGTTATTTCATGACTGTGTGTCTGCAGGTAAATATGGGCAGCTAGGACATGGGGACAGTGCCAGCTCTGACCAGGCACGTCGTGTAGAGCACCTGGTGGCTGAGGGGCTGCGGGCAGAGGAGGTGGTGTGCGGGCCCTGGACCACCTATGTCCACGTGCTGGAGTCGTGAGGGCCCTGGAGCCCACCCAGCCATGGCTGCTGCCAGAAGGAGGATAAGGGCAAGCTCTGTTGTGCAGGATGAGCCCGAAGACCACTCTGCCCTCAGGGCTAGGGCAGGCAGCCCTCCTGGATGGGTTGGGGCTGAGTTTAGCCCACAATGACCTGACTTTGTACCCTGGGGCGGAGCTGCAGCTGTGCTGAGGCTGCGAACACCCAGGGAAGGGCTGGATGTGTTTATTAAATTCACTTTTCAGTGACAGCTGGGTATTGGTGTTTGCAAGGAACATTCTAGCACCGCCCGGCCCTAGTGGAGCCATCCTGAGGTGAGGGGCCACACGAGGTGTGTTTTGGGGTTTGCATGAACATGTTGATAACTCAGGGATGCTCTGGCTGAGCAGGCTGGGCACAGAGCCAAGGCTGGTTTTGCTCCTCTAGGTGCTGCAGAGGAAATTTTGGTGGTGGAGGTGGGGGACACAGTCGGGACAGGGGACCCCAACCGACCCCAGGGGTATCCCAGAGTCCGTGACGTGACACTATGACTAGTGTTGAAAGTGAGGAAGGGGAAGGAGGGATGGGGGTGATGCTCAGAGCCCAAGTATTTGTGACCCCAAGTCACCGTTCTCATGGTGGGCCCTGCCATACTGGGGTTGGAGGAACAAGCGCCCAGGGAATGCCGAGCCCCTGCGGGTCAGTGGAAGCGAGGAAGTGCAGCTGTTACAGCGCACAGGGGCCGGCACCGAGGCTGCACACGGATGGAAGACGAAGCTTTTTTAACCAATCAGGAGGCGCATTGAGGCTGCATCAGTTTCAGCCAATCAGGACGCGGGTTGAGGCTGCAGCCGGCCCCTGATTGGCTCAGACTCCCCGGAGCTGCGCCCGAGATTTTGGGGTACCGTGGGTGCCCCGTGCCCCAGACTGCCCCCCATTCCAATAACCCCCATTCGCCCCCTTCTCTTCGCCTCCTGCAGCGCCACGCCAAGCTACTCGGAGTCAGGGGCTGTACAGGGACTTTATTCACAACATCTGGAAACATTTTTTAAATAAAAGCAAATTTCTGAAAGGGGGCTCTGGAGATGGATTATCCTGGAGCAGGGGACACTGCAGAACTGCTGAAGCAGTGGCTCCTGCTGGGTGCAGGGCGTCAGCACAAGGCGGTGGTGGTGGTGGAGTTGAGGACACGGGAGGTGCTTTCAGAGCTGGAAGCCTTTGAAAGTTCGCGCTGTGGGAACAAAAAGGGGGAGAGAGGAATGAAGGATAGAAGGGGCAGCAGGGTCAGGGCTGCTTCTTCACAGGGACAGTTCTGCCTTGGGCTCTGTCCCCACAGAGGGGTGTCCCCTGTGCCGGTGTCTGTCCCCGCTGGCTGCTCAGGGCCTATGTGTGACCTGAGCAGTGCATGGCCTCCACCACCAAACCCCAGTTTGAAGTTCTCCATGTGGAGCCACAGGCATGAGCAGGAGCAGCTGTCCTGTGCAGGGACACAGCACAGGTGTGCGGGGACACCAGCAGGGACACAGCCTTGGGGGGTGCTCAGGGAAGGGGGAGAGCTTGTCCTGGGCCATCTGGGGAGGGGGGTGGGGTTAGAAGAGGTGAATTACCGCAAACTCAGAATAGGTGCTGGCAACAGAACTAACGCTGTGGTTACGCTGGGCAGGGGCTGTGGGGTTGCACCCACCGCTCAGGGTGGTTCCATCCAGCTGGGACACGTTCTCCTTGTTCCAATGCCTCAGCCTGGGGCGGGGGGGCTTCGCTGCCACACGGCTGGGGGTCCGGGCCCGGCCAACCTGCAGGAGGCAACAGTCATAGGACACAGGAATGGAGCTGCAGCAGCTTCACTGCCTGTCATGCTCCAGGAGCCCTTTGGGGTCTGGGGCTGGATTCTGGTCTCAGGAACACACAGCATAGAATCACAGAATCCTGGAATGGTTTGGGTGGGAAGAAACCTTTAAAAGCCCATCTCGTTCCACCCCAACACCATTGGCAAAGATGCCACCCACTAGACCAAGGTGCTCAGGCCCTGGCCAGCTGCACAGCCATATTTTGAAGGTCCCCCAAGCTTCAGGCTCAGCACCAAAGAACAGGGGTACACTAGAAATCTGGGCTGGAGAAAGATTTCCTGCCACCCTCCTCCCTCAGGTCCCCGAAACACCCCACCAGGATGGCAGCAGCCTCACAGAGCAGGCTGTGAACAGGAGCTTCAGCCCCCCAGGAACTCAGAAGGGGATGCAGTGTAGCACAGAGTGACAGCAGGCAGAGCTGCACTGTCCCAGCTCACCCCTCCCAGCCCTGGGCAGGGAATCACCCAGGGCCCCTCACCTTCTTCCCAGAGGGCGGCAGCCGCGACGTGGGTGAGTGGGAGATGGTTCCCCCTAAGGCTGAGCGAACAGTGCTGTTGGGGGTGGTGCTGACGATAGAGGTGCCGTGGAACTGAGAAGAATGCAGAGCACATGTTACACAGGGACACCTCCCTCCAGGGCCACAGCACCCTGACCCCTCCCCACAGGGCTGAGGCCAGCTAGAAGCGAGGCTCCAGCTCAGTGAGAGCTCAGCTCTGGGCAGGATGCTGCACTGCTCTGCAGTGACATTTTACCTTCCTTACTTTGGCAGGCGTGTGGGGGCTGAGGATGCGCCGCTTGATGGGTGTCCGTGGGGTGCTGCCATACAGCATCTCCGTCTCTATCTGCCGGCTCTTCTTTAGGTGCTGCGAGAGACACTTGTACTTATGCACCTAAACACCATGGAGCTGGTGCACCTGCGTGCCACTGCCAGCGGGCACTACTCTGCCGACACCCTGGCAAGGCCACGCAGCAAGAATTACAGGTATCCAGAGCCAAGCGGCACCTCTGGCACAGCGGGGGCCACGAAAGGGGCTCAGCACACACAGACTAACAGCAATGGGCACCAGTCCCACTACCTGCTGCTTCCAGGCTGAAATTGAGCAGGCAGAGCCCAGGGCAGTGGCTGAGGGGCACTAGGGCCCAGCAGGGACACCCCCAGGCTGGCATTCCCAGGCAGGAGCCAGCACGCTCAGTTCCACACTCACCCGCTCCTGCTTCTCCTTCTCCTTCTCCAGGCGGTAGAGCTGCCACTGCTCTGACACGTATTCCATAAACTGCTGCCCCTTAACCAGGAAGGCCCTCTTGAACTCCTGCTCCCAGGCTTGGACCTTTCTTTCCAGCTCCTCCTGCAGCTGATCAGGATACAAGGCCACTGTAAGGACTGCTCCAAATGTGGGTGTCCCCATGCCCAGGGATCCCTTCTCCAGGGCTGGACCTACCCTGGACAGCGTCTTCTGCAGCTTTGCTCGCTGCTTCTCCTCCTTTAGCAGGTTTCCCCCGCGGTTGGTGAAGCGACTGGGGTCAGTTGCTTTCCTCTGGTAGAGAAAGGGGGTCAGAAGAGATCTAAACACACCACCCAGTCCCCCCACCCCACTGTGTAAAGGCTCCAGAGGAGCCAGCCCTGCACAAACACCCCAGTGCTCAAGACAGCACCTCATCCCCACACTGGTCCACTGTGTCTTCCCCAAGCCTTCCGGCTTCTTCCTGGAGCACCCAGCCCACGGGAGCAGAGGTGTGTGCTGCCTTGTGACCCAGCACACTCCTGTCTGGACAATACCTCCAGCTCCAGGAACAGCTTCCAGTTCTCCTCCCACTTCTGAACAGCCTCAAACAGATCTTTGTGCGTTTCATAGTAGCTCTTCATCTTGCCCACCTCAGCATCATGCACCTCGAGCAGGGTCTCCGTGTAATCCTCTGGGAGGGCACAACAGTCCAGTCACAGGGTAGCTGGGACCCCTGGGGACCCTCCCCACAGCTGCCCAGCCAGCCAGCACCCACCGTCATAGAAGGGGCTGAAGCCTTCCTTTTGCTCCTGGCTGTAGAAGCATTTGTCCCAGTAGTCAGCCAGCTCCGCCCGGATCGCCTGGATCACCGATTTCATGTTCTGCAGTTTCAGCTCCTCCAGATGGTCCACTTCTAGCTGCAACTGCCCCCAGGATCAGAGCACAAGTCAGGGAGATACAGGAAGAATTCATCTTCTGCACAAACCACTTTCTAGGACCATGCAGCCGCTAGCACCAAGCCCCAGTTCCTCCCCCAGCAAAGGCAGGATTTGGCCCACTCCCTTCACCACTGACTGAGCAAACAGCAGCACGAAACACCCAGGAGCTGCTGCTCCCAGCTCTCCTGCCATGGGCACAGCAGGATCCTTACAGCTCTCCTGGTTTTGGCTCTGGACCCAACCAGGTGCACAGCCGAGGCCTCTCTCTCCTCCTGCGGGGTCTGCAGCCTCTCCCACAGCGCAACAATCCTGGCGCGCAGCTCCGCACACACAGCCTCATTCAGGGCCTGCCGGGCTTCCAGCTGCAGGGACGGGAGCAGGGGGTCAAATACAGCTCTTGGCTCTGCTACATCTGCAAAGCCACACACTCGGCTCCTGAGATTTCCTCAAACCCCCCAAAAGGATGTTCTAACACACAGCCTTGCCTAAAACGCTGTGGTCGCTCTCACATTGTGATGGCAGCTGCTGCCAGAACACACAGCAGCCCCAGTACTGTCTCAGTGCATGGCATACCTGCTGCAGCAAGTTCTGCAGGGCCACGATATTGTCCTCAGACAGGCAGAACACCTCCTCGTTCTCACACACCACATCCCTCTCGAAGCTGGTGTCTGGGGTGTGGTCCAGCTCCTCCATGAGCAGGATGATCTGACGTTTGTTGCTGACAAACTCTTCCCACCTTTGCTCCTGGAGGTGAGGGGTAGTGTCAGGAACCAGTGGGCCCCTTTTGGGCCCCTCAGCAACCCCCTCACTCTCCCTACTCACCTTCAGGGTATTGAGGGAGGCCACGTGGCGCCGGTAGCAGTCCAGGTCCTCCAGGCTGGGCACAGCACTACTGTCAATGCTGAACAGGGCTGTGCACAGGATGTCACACAAGTCCTGGTCCTGTTCCTGCAGGGCCTTCAGCTCCTGTTTTCTGTCCTGCTTCTGCTTCTGCAGCTCCTCCACATGCATACGCAGGTTCTTCTCCATTTGCAGGATGGTACTTTTCTCCTCTGTCTGCAAGAGACCAGAAATCAGCTCTGCTCCACATCTCTCCCACACCTAGTTCACATGTTAGAATTTTCAAAGGAGTCCAAGCCCTAGGTCTGGGCAAAATGTTACCCAGGAAGTTGCAAACGGAGCAGCAATACACAAAATAAGGTGCTGGAAGGCACCTCACAACCACTTCTCAAAGCCCAGCCTGTAAGGAGCCACAAAGCCCTTGGCTCTACCAAGTTCAAGTTTTGAACAAATATTTGCCTTGTGAGTTCTCGCCTCTTGAGACATCTAGGCAGGGCAGCAGCACTGCTGCCAGCAGTATCCCAGGAGCAAAAAGCAACACCTCACCTCAACGGGGCTCAGCTGGAGCTCACTGCACAGGGTGTCCAGCTCTTTCCGACACGTGGCGATGCTCTTCAGGAGACGCTCCTTCAGCCTCCCCTCTTCTGCCACCATCATGTCCAGGAGATTCTGTGGCACAGGTGTGGTTCAAGACGGGGTGTGGGGATGGAGAGCAGAGAGAGCAGCAGGGGCACCGCTGGAGACCCACTGATGGGTCTGAGTGAGGGGTGGGCAGTGCGGAGGGCCCAGTGGAGTGGCGTTGCACAGGGCAAGGGCAGAGATGCAGTGACAGTGCTGGATGCTCCCACCCAGGTAGGGACCAGGGACGCCCGGGTGCTCCAGGCAGAGCTGGCCGGTCCCGTCCCGGGGCCCCGAGGGAGCATCTCTGCGTGAGCTCCCCCGGAACTGCTACCACCGGGCCCCGGGCCGGGCCTTCCCGCGGCAGCTGCGACCAGGTGAGCGGCTCGGCCGTGACCGCCCCGCGACCCACCTTGATATGCTGCTTGACGACATCCGTGCGCTCCAGGCGCTGCTCCTCGGGAATGCCGATCTCCTCCCAGATGTCCCTCAGCGCCGCCATGGCCCGGTTCAGGCAGGACGCGGCCTCGGCCGCCAGCACCTCGCTGAGGCACCGCGGCCGTCAGAGACCACGGCCGACCCCAGGGCCCCCGCCGCCTCCCGGTGCCCTGCAGGCCCGGTTCCCGTGCTCCCCCTGCCCCCGGTGTGTCCCCTGTCCACGCT
>VWZF01005253.1:322423-333123 GCA_013396755.1 Sclerurus mexicanus
TTCCCGGTGCTGACCCGCGCGCTTCCCGCAGGAGCTGACGTTCCTGAGCAAGCGGGAGATCCTGCTGTAAGTACCGCCCGTGGGCCGGGATGTGGGCACACACCCCCGGGCCCCCGTGCTCCCGGGGCCTCAGCCTCTACCGGGGGGCGGGAGGGCCCGGCCCTGCCCCGGGGCTCTCGTTCGGCCGCGACGTCCAGCGGAGCCGGGGGAGCCGGCGCCGCGCCCTGACAGCGGGGCGTCACAGAGCAAAGGTCCGCGGGTGCTGCCGGTGCCGGGTTGGGCCCGGTGACGCCCTGAGCAGCGCGGTGGGGGCTGCGGGACCGCCCTGAGCCCGCTGTGCTCCCTCTGCAGCCACAGCCCTCGGAGCGGGCGGCAGCCAGGCCGGTCCCTCTCCCTGGTGCCGGGAGCAGCCGTGAGCCCTCCGGGCTGACTCGCACCCACCGGCACCCTGGGAAGCACCGCTGGTGCCCAGAGAGGCTGCTGCTGCTGTCCTGCTCGCACCACAGAGCTGCTCTTGTTCTTTCCTCTTCAAGTGCCTACAAGAGGTTCAGTGAACTGCTGCCAAAGGAGGAGAGGGAGAACGCCTGCTCCAGGCGGGTTCCCAAGAGCCACATCCTGACGCTGCCTGAGCTGCGGGTATGGTGCCTGGCACACACAGGATGCTGCTGCTCCCGGGATGGGGGCATGTTTGGGCAGGGCCCTGGATTACCCACCGTGCCAATGCTCTGCCTTCAGCTGTGCCAACAAATGTCTTCCTTGTCTCCACTGTGCCATGGAGGATCCCAGGGATTCCTGCTGTGCCATGGAGGATCCCGGGGATCCTTGCTGCACAGGGCTGCATCCTGGGAGGCACAGGAGAGGCTCAACCATGCCATGGGTGCCAGACCCATGGCAGAGTGGGCCACCTGCAGCTATGGCCGGTGTAGGCCTGAGAGAGCCAGCCCGGCCCAGCCCTACCTGAGCTGTTCCCGTGTCCATAGGCAAACCCCTTCCAGCACCGGATCTGCCATGTGTTTTCCACCTCAGAGGCCGGGGATGACAGCATGTCCTTTGACGACTTCCTCGACATGCTGAGCGTCTTCAGCGACTCTGCCACCTCTGACATCAAATCCCATTATGCCTTTCGCATCTTTGGTAGGGCTGGGGTCTGCTGCCGTCTCCTGGGATCGCCACACCTCAGGGAGGAGGGGAGGGGGGATGAATCCATGTTCAGGAGGGCTGGCAGTGCCCATGGACTGCCTACAGGGATGGTGGCTTTAGGAACTCCCTGTGGGAATGGTCTTTTTGGCATGGTGACATGCACAGAGCAGTGCAGTGCTGGTGCTTGTGACTGACTGAGGTCACTGCGGCCCTGCCAAAACGTTTCTTTCCGCAGACTTTGACAATGATGGGACTCTGGACAGGAAGGACCTGGAGCAACTGGTGAACTGTCTGACTGGGCAGGGCGAGGAGTCCCGGCTGAGCAGCGTGGAGATGGAGCAGCTCATCCAAAACGTGAGTCCTTCGGCCAGGGCACGGCCCCTGCATGGCCCCAGGCACAGAGCTCACCACTCCTCTTTCCCTCAGATCCTGGAGGAGTCTGACATCGACAAGGACGGCACCATCAACCTTTCTGAGTTCCAGCATGTTGTCTCCCGCTCCCCGGACTTTGCCAGGTGCGGTGGTGTCCAGCAGCATAGCTTGTCCCAGGGCCTGTGTGGGGTTTCATTGCCCCAGTTGCTGAGCTGGGACAGAGCCCATGGTGACAGGAGGGCAGGGCTTCCCTGTGCCAGGTCTGCTGTAATGGCAGAGGGAGCTGCATCCCCTGCTGTCTCTGCAGAGCTTCTCCCACATGGGAACGCTGGTTCCTGCAGCACTGGGCACTCGCAAACTCTTTATGTGACCAAGCAAGGAGGTGCAGAACCTGTTGTGTCTCTTGCAGCTCCTTCAAGATTGTCCTGTGAGCCCTATGGCTCTCCAGCACTACTACTCCAGTTCCTCCAGCACCACTGCTCCAGTTTCTTCACCACTCCTCCACTCCTCTGACTCCTGCAGCTCTTTGTGGGCTCAACCATTTATTCTTTCAGAGAGCACAGGCTTGGTTCTTCACTGGCCCAGCCATGCTGCAGTGCTTTGGGCAGGAGCCCTCCTGCTCCCCTCTCAGGTGCCTGGCAGTGGGGGTCTTTGGGAATCTGCCTCTACTGCAGCCCCTCTTCTTTCCCAGCACTGGAGTTTGACTTCTTATTCAGTCCAAGGGCAGCTCTGCAGGTGGGGGAGGCAGAGCTGCTCATGCCTGTGGCCTCTCTGTGCCAGCATGGCCCCTCTCTGCCCTCAGGACCAATTCCCAACTCCCTAAGGACAATTCTCAGTTCTGGTGCCTTGTAGCAGCAGAAAGCTCCCACCCCCTCCAGCCTCTTCTCAGTTTCCCCATCTTCCTGGGAGCCTCCCTGCTGCCACATAGATCCATTTCTCTGAGCAGGAACCAGAACATGGATCCTCTGAGCAATAACCAAATTGTGAATCATTTCTCCTCCGCAATAACCCAAACGGGTATCCTTTCTCTGAGCAATAACCCGAGTGTCACTGTACAGGTGCCAACCCACAGCAGAGCTGTCGTCCCACGGCTGCACAGGACACAGGGCACATTCCTTCCCCACTGGCACAGCCCACAGATGCACAGCTGGGCTCCCATGTGCTGCCTCAGCACTGACCATGTTCAGAGCCTGTTCTCCTCCTCCTCCCTTTCCCTCTCTGCCCCTCCTTCTGGCTCCAGTCCAGCAGCTGCTTGGCTGCCCCGGCCTCTTCCTCCCCCGGGCACTGCAAGGACACAAATAAAGGGCTCCGGTTTCACCCTCACTCTTTGCTGCCTTTGTCTGGCTGCGGGATGGGTGCCACGAGGGTGCTGGGGACATGGGCTCCTGCCAGGCTCCTCTGCCTGTGTGCCAGCCGCCACTCTGGGACAGGTCCCATGTCCTGCTCGGTGACAGTCCTTTCCACGGGCCACCTCCCTCTCTTCCTCTTCTCTCCCTCCTTCACATTGGGATTGTTCTGAGCAGCACCTCAGTACCCTGTTCAGAGGCACCAAGGGAAATGCAGGGCAGGTGAGTGGTACCTTTGCTGTGGGCAGTGCTGGGGCCCTTTGTGCCTGTGCAGCCATTGGCTCTGCCCTGGCTCGCAGCCAGTGGTGCCACCAGGCTGGTGTGGGGCCTGGGCCTGGGCCCGGCTGGCCCCGTGGAGCCCCCATGCTGGGGCAAAGTGGCTGACAACTCTGGGGGCACTGGCATGACCATTTCTCATACTCTGATGCCTGCTCCTGGCGGTGCTGGCCCTTCCAGCTCAATGCCCTGTGGTGCTGATGGTATCTGCTTGCCAAGGCCTGTGCCCCTGTGGCCCCAGGGCCGTGTCTGCTGGCACCACACCAGGCAACGCCTCCAGTGGCTTTTTTGATGTCCCAGAACAGGCTGGGCAGGAAATTCAGTGTGTGGGTCCAGCTGGGAGCGAGGCAGTGCCGGTCCCTGGCAGGGATCCTGCCTCAACACGCCAGCTCTGTGCAGCACTCACTGCTTCCCTCAGCCCCGTCCTGGTGCTGCTGCTGCTTCCCAGGCACGAGGGTGTGCGAGAACTCATGAGCAGCATTGCAGTCCCAGTGCTGGTCCTCAGCCACCATACTCAGGTCTTGCTGGCTGGGTCAGGGTCTGCCTGCAGCTGAGTGGGACAGGAACAAGGACCTGCTGCTCTCTGTGTGGGCAGTGGGTCTCATGTGCAGCACAACACCATGGTCCCAGGGAAGGGGGCTGCCACAGCCCCTTCTTGCTGGAGACTGCTCGGCTCCTAGCCCCTGGCACCAAGTTTTCGTAGTCTTGGTCACCTCTGCCTTCCCCAGCTTCTCATGGTGTCAAGACAGTGTCACCCCATCTCTGTCTCCACCATGCTGCCCTTCACAGCATGGGCCTTCAGGCATGGCCCCAAGACAGCCAACAGCTACATGAGTGACACCCTGCCCAAAAGTCACAGCCCTGGGCAGTGTCCCTGCATGGGCACACAGCCACCATGCTGTGAGGCCCTGCATGCCCTGGCCCAACAGTCAGCTAAGCACATGAGGACTCTGCAGGCCTGACAAGCTAGCATGGCCCTCCTGCCCTGACTGAGTGAGGAGCAGTCATTGGCACATCTTCCCCCAACCGGACCAAGGGCTGGGACATGGCTCCTCTCCATGAGGCCACCAGGATGGTTCCAGCCTGGGAAGTCACCCAGCCCCACCACACACACACATGTCCAAAGGAGACACCTGGACTTTATATAAAAACCACAGACATTTCTGCACACACACATGGGGCCACAGGGAGTGTCCCTCCCCACCTGGTGCAGGAGGAGCTGCTCTCTGCCTCCCTTCCCTGGACACGATTCACATTTTTCACATATTCAAAATGAACCAAACACAGACACACAGCATATGCCACAGGGCCAGCACCACCTGGCCGCACGCATGGCCCTGGGTCCTGCAGTGGGAAATCACAGTGAGTCGGGGTGCAAGGGGGCTGCAGTTGCCCCCTCCTGCCCTCTGCATAGCGGGGGGTCTGGGCCCCGTGGAGCTGTGGCCTCACCAGCAGCCTGAGCCAGGCACTGTGTCCATTCCGATGATGGGGATGCTGGGCTGGAACAGTCCCACAGGTCCCTGGAAGGCACATGGCACCCCTCACACCCACAGTCACCAGTACTGAGGTTATGTCTGGGGAACTCCCAGGGGTCCAGACCCCACTGGCTGGTGGGTGCTGCCACAGGCCACAGACATCAGGCTCCAGGCATGCACACAGAGACAACACAGACCCCGGCCACGGTGCACGGTCTGGTGAGGCTCAGCAGAGCAGAGGCAGTCATGGGCGAGGGCTTGGCTCTCGTCCCCGTCACACCACTGAGTCCTGGATCTCGGAGCCCAGGCGCACCCGGGGTCTTTGGCAGGCGGGAGACACCTCCACAAAGCTGTCCCGGACATGGAGGGGCCTCTTCTCTGACTCAGAAAAGGCGCGTGGGGGGCCTGAGGGCTCGTGTACAGGGGTGCTGATGATGTAGTTGTCCTGAAGGGCCTGATAGCCCTTGTGCTCAGATGCTGTGCTGGGCAGGCTGCTACCATTCAGGGGCAGGCTCTCCACTGGCTTGCGGGGCGGTTTCTGGTGCCGGCTGGGGTCTCCAGACTCCAGCAAGGCCTTCATGCCATCGCGGTGCCGGTGCAGGACAAAGAGGGCCAGCACAAGGACGGCGGCAGCAAAGAGCACACACATCACCAGGAACTCGGTCCAGTAGGTCTTGCCATCCAGCCGTGCTGCGGCGCTGCCCACTGCTGAGGTGCTCCGGGAAGTGCTGACCGTCTCCAGAGTGTCGTGGCTGGAAGCCACCTTCCTGCCACGGTCCCGTGGCCCCTGGGCCAGCTCCTGCACACCCACACAGTAGCTGGCCATCAGCTTGCGGAATCCCTCTTCCAGCGACCAGCACTCATAGGTGCCCGCGCGCTGAGGGCTCCCCACCAGGATGAGGGCCCCATCGGGCAGCACCAGGTAGGAGGCATTGACAGGTGCCCCATCATGAAGCCAGTGCCTCGAAGCCAGGTTGGAGAGCAGCCGGCATGGCAGTGGCTGCACCGCGTTGGGCAGCAGCTGGATCCGCTGGCATGGGGCACCCGAGGCTGCGGACAGAACCCATGGTCAGCAAGGGGACCCCAGATGTGGACCAGGGGGCAGTGGGGGTGTGGAGTGGCAGCCTGAGATGTGTGGGAGCCCCTGGGGCAGCCAGCCCCATGGCAGCATCCACAAGAGCTCACCTGGGGG
The DNA here is from genome assembly GCA_013396755.1 of Sclerurus mexicanus. Lineage (NCBI taxonomy): Eukaryota > Metazoa > Chordata > Aves > Passeriformes > Furnariidae > Sclerurus > Sclerurus mexicanus. The sequence goes on from VWZF01005253.1 coordinate 328,225, forward strand.
CAGGAGGATGCGGGGACGGGACTGTGAGGCATTGGCCAGCTGGCAGAGCCGCTCTGTGTCAGCATCCTCAATGTCCTGTGCCCAGAGCCTGGGGACAGAGAGGTGTCAGGGTAGTGGGGTGCTGAGGGGTGCAGCGAGGTGCCGTGGGATGCAGGGGGATGGAGGAGGACAGGTGCAGCACTTACTGTGGGTGTGCTGGGGGGTGCGATATGACCCTGCGACAGGCACCCCGGCTCCAGGCACAGAAAGGGTCCCGTGCCAGCACACACTCCCCACAGCTGCGGTACAGGCTGCAGTTGGCAAAGGGCACCTGGGCCACTGCTCCGTAGGTGGCTGCGTAGATAAGGCCCTGCGAGAGGGGACACAGCAAGGTCAGGGGTTCTGTTGCTGCACACTCCTGCCCTCCTGGGTCCCTGTCCCCCAGACCACAAACAGGACGTGCCCCATGCAGGCTGAGCCCCTAGTGTCCCCCCTTGACCGGCTCCTGCCTGGTTCTGGTCCAGCAGCAGCTGGAGAACGGGCTGCCCATCAGGAAAGAGGCGGATCTCCTCAATGATGTGCACACCATGGTTCACTCGCACAGCCTTGTGCAGCTGCCCGTCATCTGTGAACAGAGGGGCTGTGCTGAGTGGGGTCTGGGCACACAGTGCAGCCTCTGCCCCACCAGAGCCTGCCTGCACTCACCCATTCCCAGGAAAAGGACATCGTAGGTGCTGTGCAGGCCCTGCGTGCGGTGCACACCAATCTGCTGGTAGCGCCGGCGGCTCTGCAGCAGCAGCGGCTGGCTGCGCACCGGGCTGTCCATCAGGAAGTGGTCCTTGATGAAGTTCAGGACCCGGTCTGGCATCTGCAGCGATGAATTGATCTTCAGATGCCGCGTGTGGCTGGTGATGCACTGTGGGGGAGAGGAAGGGGCTTGGTAGGGCTCAGGGCAGCAGGTGGGTGGGCAGCTTTGCTGTGGCAGCTGCCAGGACCAGAAGAGCACAAGGGGCTGTGCCACATCCTGCACTCAGGCAGGTGCAGAGGGGGCACCTACTGTGCCTGGCCGGGGCTCCGGCACTGGGCCAGTGTCCGTGTACCACTGCTGCGTCTCACGGTTCACCTCTTTGTAGAGCCCACCGAAGGCACGCTGTACACTGCGCATGGGGAAGGCGCACACGGCCGAGCCCAGCCCACCCTTGTTCCTGGTGGGGAGAGGCAGAGCCCACGGCAAGATCAGGCCCGTGCATCTGCCAAACCACCTGCACTGCCCTCCGCAGTGGCCCAGGTCCCCACTGCTCACCACTGCGAGGTGAAGACCCCATAAAAGAGCGTATCCCTCCAGCGCAGCTCGCCCGGGGTGAGCACAAAGATGTCCTGCAGCACGTTGAAGGGGAACCCGTCCTCAGGGTGTGAGCAGAGCAGCTGAGCTTTCAGGAAGGTTGTCCACCGCCGCTGCAGCACACGCTCTCCACCCTGGTCCCCCTGTGTGGCACAGCAGGTCAGGGTGCGACGCCACAGCTGTGGCTGCAGGGAGCCTCAGGGGCTGGATAAGTGGAGCAGGGGTCCAGGCACCGAGGGTTGGAAATGTTCAGGGTGGTCCCACATCCCTCCCACCCCAGCAGTGAGTCATATCTTAGGCACAGTCCCTGGTGTATCCCTACTGCCCTGCGCTCACCTTGCACACACGTGCGATGCGGGAGACAATGGTGTTCTCAAAATAGTCAAACTCCTTCCCAGTCTCGCTGAAGAAGAAGTAGACCTTGTCATCATCACCATCAGGGTTGCCAGCAGGGAGACTCTCACGCAGGTAGGCTGAGCCCACAAACACCGGGTCTGGGGACACAGGGAACCTCAGCACCACCGGTCCTGTCCCCAGCCTCCCACACCCTGGGGAACAAGGATTTGGATCAGCCATGCCAGGGCTCACCCTGCAGCCAGTTGAGGGAGTTCTCAGTCTTGAGGGCAATGCGGCTCTCCTGGCTGCGGGAGATGGTCGGCTCGTTGCCCTGGAAGTTGCTGACAGTCCCGGCATAGAGTTCGCCATCTACCAAGGAGACCCGGCACGCACCACTGGAACGGCCCTGCTCCCCACTAGGGTCTGTGACAGCCCAGCTGGGCAGATGCAGGGAGGGCAAGGCACAGGGAGGAGGGCAGTTCCAGGGCACTGCAGGGAGGATGAGGGTGCCGGGGTGGCACAGGGAGGGCAAGGGTCCTGAGGAAGTGCAGGGAGGGTGAGAGCTCCAGGGCATTGTGTCTTACCGACCATGACAGCCGTGGAGCGGTACTCGGGGTCAAAGGGGCAGCGTCCCTTCCCATCCTCCAGCAGCACCTTCCCTGATGTGTCCCGCTCCAGGCTGAAGTGCTGTGTGTTCTGCAACAGGACAAGGCTGTGAGCTGGCAGTGATCATCCCACTGCCCAGGACTCTCTTGCAGGGCCCCAACAGCATGGGGGGGACCCACATGGCCCCAAGAGCATGGGGGGACCCGTGTGGGGCCCCACAAGTGGGTACTCACGACGTAGGCACAGGCTGGGCTGAAGGCGCAGGTCCCGCAAGTGTACAGGTGGGTGCTGTTCAGCCACAGCAGCAGCTTGATGTAGTTGTGGCAGTCCCTCTGTGGGGGTCAGAGGACCCAGCTCAGCCCTTGGCTCAGCCATCCCACCCTCATCCACCCTGCACGGGGCACTGCCTGCTCCTAATGCAGCCCCTGACGGCCACTGATAGTGGGGCTTACCTGGGGGTCCTTGCCTTTGAACACACACTGCCTCTTCTTCTCCTCATCCGCACTCCATAGCAGCTGTGGAGAGGAGACAGTCACTGGGAGCCCCTTCTCCCTGCCTGGTCCATGAACACCTTTCTTGGGCTTGTTCCCAGTACCCATGTCCTCCCCACCTCCACCATCCTGCTCGGGGGCAGCTGCTCCTGAATACAGTGGCTCACTCAGACCTGAAATGCTGGCAGGGAAGCGAGCCCCTGCACTCCAGCTGCCTGGGCTCCCCCTCCCTCCCCAAGGGCAGCCCAGTCCATCCCCAAGCTCACCCTTCGAGCTGGGGCACCGGGCTGGAAGTGGCTGGTGTTAAGGGCGAGAAGCAGCTCCCGTGCCCCCAGGTAGAGAGTCCCACCATCCGGACTCAGAAGCAGGGCTGTGTAGTTGAACACGCCAGGTGCCTCAAACCGGTGCACCACCCGCTCGGCTGAGTCTGTGGGGGGAGAGTTACAGGCATCAGCCTCATGTGAACACCCGAGCCCCAAAACCCCACACCACAACTGCTCCTGGCCCCTCTGCTCAGCACCTCTGCCATACCACCGACCGAGAGCAACCAGGGCCAGATCAGGCTCTGCCCATGCTGCCAGACACACATGGCACTACATGCACTGCAGTGAACTGTGCACGGCCACAATAGTGCCCAAGGGCAGCCACGAGGCGCTGCTGTGTCCAGCCCTGGGGAGCCAGGACTGGAGCAGCTGCCTGGCCACACACAGCCCCAGGGCTCAGCCCTGCAACGCAGGAGGCTCAGCCCAGCCTGGGCCCACAGGGACCCCAGTCTCACAGCAAAGAAACAAGTGCCAGGAGCATCCTCCTGTCCCAGCTCACAGAGCTCAGCCTGTGCTGGAAGCAGGGCTCAGCCCAGTGCTGCCCACGCTGGCCCTTGGGCTCAACCAGTGCTGGACACGGGGCAGCAGCCATGCTGAGTCAGGGAGCACCCGTCCTGTCCCATCCCATCCCATCCAGTCCGGCGTGGGTGGCCTGGTCCCGGAAGCCCTTCCTCTCCCGCTGCCGCTCTGAATCAGATGGGCCTGGCTGCGTCAGCGGGACACGTTGGGCTGACTCATATTACCAACTCCCTGACCTCTGACACCCTGGGGACTCCCTGACCTCCCCTGACCCTCTGCCTGCTCCCAGAGCCCCACCACGGTAGTCTGGGGGCTCCTGACAGTCCCTGCCCAGTGACACCCAGTGCGAGGGCTTTAGGAGCTGTAAGGCAACAGTGTTGTGGAGTAGGAACCTGCTGCTCTCCTGTCCCATTGCTCCACATACCCTTCATGCCTCTGGATGGGGCAGTACCTCCCCCATCCTGGGAGCCTCACCTGGCCCCCACCCCAGCACCCACCCCACCTCTTCCCACAGTGGCACAGGGAGCCAACAGCCCAGGGAATCACCCATGAAGGGTCCTGCACTCCAGTGGTGGGATGATGACAGCTGTGGTGGGCATGGCAGCGGAGGGGCAGCAGGGCCACTGTGCCCTGCAGAGCTGTCCCAGCATGGGGAGCTGCTGGTGTGGCTGCCAGAGACCTGTCAGGACACGACCTGCTTCTTCCAGACAAACCTGCTGCAGGCACATCCAGCGCTCCCAGGAGAGCAACTCCCAGCTCCTCCCTCCCACCAACCGCAGCCCTGTGAAGCCATGCTCCATGGGAGCCACCACTGGGCACAAGCAGGCCACTGGCCCATGCCCCCTGCCCAGTTCCTCCTGCAGCGCTGGAGTCCAGCTGGGAACCCCAGGCACTGCCTATGGCTGCAGCCACACAGCCCCCACAGCCTCACAGGTGGGCAGAGCACGGGAAGAACTGGTCTGTGCAGGCAGGGCTGGGCAGCGCAGCTCAACGGGGCACAGCACAGCATGGCATGATGCCGAGCTGGCCATTCCGCTGGCTTACAGCCTCCTGTCCAGCTTGACGGGTCCCACGTCTGCTGGTGCCACCAAAGCCATGGCTAGCGGTCACAGGAGCACGTGGCAGTGCCACGTCCATGCCAGCAAGCCACAGCATGCTGAGCCAGGGAGGGCTCCCAGCTGCCCAAACCACGGCACCCTCCCAGGCTGCCCAGCACACGACAGGATGGGCTCCACTGGCTGGCAGCAGCTGGATCCGGCCACCTTCTCCTGGCAGCGCAGCCAGCCTGGACACCCGTGGGTGG
>VWZF01005253.1:337978-363445 GCA_013396755.1 Sclerurus mexicanus
GGGGGCGGCTCCGGGGGGCTCCGCCCGCGGCACAACAAAGGGCCGCCCCGCCCTCCCCGTTCCGGCCCGCCCCGCCCCGCCCCGGGGGTCCCAGGGGCAGGAGCCGAGGCAGCAGCTCCTTCTTGAGGACTCAGTCCCAGTTCTGGGGAGTGGGAGCTATAGGGTTGGTCTGTGACCCCCCGCCGTTGCTGGGGGACACTGACCCGAAAGGGGTCGTGCTGGTGTCCCCTAAGGCTGCATGTCCCAGCCCCCCAGCACAGCGAGGGGTTCACAGTGCCGTGAGGCTGGTGGGGAATGTGGTTTTGGGGGGCAGCACCCACTGGGGGCGCTTCCTCAGGGTTTCCAGGAGGAAGGGTGGCCATGGGTACACATGGTGCCTGTACACTTGGCCCCAGGCATCATGGTGAGATCCCTGTGGTGACACTCAGCTCTGGGAGTTTTGGGATAACTCATGGCTCTGGGTACCTCACAGCGACACATGGCTCTGTGGGGTTTGGGGTAACCATGGCCATGGGTATCCCCATGGTGACACACTTGGAGCCAGTGGCTGCCAGCTGGGTGTCAGCAGGGCCCAGAGCAGCCACTGGGATAGTGGGTACTGAAACACGGTCAGTTCTGGGTGGGCAGGGCTCCCCACAGGGGTCCCGGGGCAGTCTCAGGGTGGTCAGATGGTTGCTGAAGGGGGGACTACAGCCCCCATCCCAGACTGCAGGCCAGCAGCTTCCACTTTTGGGGGCAGCACAAGGAAACATGGCACATCACCCCACCTGGGCACATGGCCCCCATAAGCCCTCTGGTGCCTGGCATGGGCAGATATGGGGCTGCCTGCAGGCAGCTGGGATGACATGCAGACCCCCCTCTATGTCCTTGCTCATGCCCTGGCTGGGTCCCCAGCCTGCAGGACCCATCACCTCCCGAGGGAGGTTCCAGCCCCACAGCGAGCCCTGCCAGTTCTCAGTTCCACTGGGGACACTGGTGCAACACAGTCAGGGCGGGTGGCTGGGCTGCGGCCAGGGGTGGATGGACAGTGCCTTTGTTTGGGGCCTTTCCTGAGCCTGTGCCACATAGCTGCTCTTGTCCTTTCCTTGTGGGGGGGACAGCTGCTGTGCTGGCTGACCTCGTCCTGCCAGCGCCGTGGTCACTGGGCGGCTCCAACCGCGGGGCCAGGACAAGGGCAGTTGGAAGGGCATCTGGGGGGGCAGCCAGGCAGCTCCGTGGGCCCTGTGCTGGGGTACAGCCCCAGCAGTTGCTGGCATGCGGCAAGATGATGTGCCATGGGGCGAGTGGTGGGAGTGGGCACCCAGGGCCCTGGAGCATAGAGTGCTGACCCCCCCACTGCTGCGGCCCCGTGGCTCCTGCTCTGGTTAATGTTAAAGCCACGCAGACGTCAGCACCCACCGCAGCCCCCCCAGCCCCTCCGCCAGGGGCTGCCAGCTCCAGGGCTGTTTTTCCTCCTGGGGCGGGATCTGCGTGTCCCATGTGGCTAAAAAAAGCCATCGGCTTGGCCAGGACAGCATAAATCCCAGCCCAATCAGCCTCTCAGCCACCCCGGCACGCTCCGTGCTCCTTGTCAGAGGGTTCCTGGCATGCATCACCCCCATCCTCTTCCTCCTCCTCCTTCCCGTGTTGGGGCCAGGTGAGGTGAAGGTCCCCAGTGCAATAGTGGCAGCTGCTCTTGACCTGCTGGATCCAGCTGCCGAGTCACACGCCAGCCATGAGTAGCGACTCCAGCTTCCACGCAGGGACAGGCTATGGCAGGATTTCTCCAACCCCAGTGTACCCCCCAGTTCCACGCAGGATTTTGCAATGGAGTTTGGTCCCAGTCCCATGAGGGGTTTTACAGCTGGGCTTGATCCTGCAGGAGTTTGATCCCGGTTCCACGAGGGGTTTTATAGCTGGGTCTGAGCCCAGGGTGGGTTTTGTTCCCACTCCCACACGGGGTTTTGCAGCCGAGTCTGATCCCAGGGGGGAGGTTCGTTCCCTCTTCCACGTGGGGGTTTACAACCGGATCAGGTCTTGGAGGAGTTTGATCCCTGATCCACGTGGGGTCTGGCAACTCGGTCAGGTTCCGTGGGAGTTTGGTCCTGATTCTACACAGGGTTTTACAGCCGAGTTTGATGCCGGGTGGGTTTGGTTATGGTTCCACGCGGGGGTTGGCCGCGTGTCGCAAGCCCCATGTACCCAGGAATGCCACATCACTTTGCTAGGAATGCGGACCGCCGCGGATCCCGGTCACCTTGTGCGCTGGCATCCCGGGGGGATGGAGTAATGGCGAGACCTCCTCCCGTGGGACCCCCTGCGGGCCCCTTCACACCTCTCGCGGGGCCCCACGGCCGGGGCCGGGACTCTGTCCCGCCCCGGGGCGGAGAGAACCGCCCCGTCGTGTCCACCCCGTCGTGTCCGCCCACGCCATGGCTGCCCGTTACCTCCGCGCCGCCCCGGCGCTCAGCCGCCTGCCCCGCTGCCCGCTGCCCGCCGCCGGCGTGGGGCAGCGCCGGCACTGTGAGTGGAGGGGCACTGAGGGGGTGTGGGGGGACAGCCTCGTGTTCTTGGGGCTGCGCACGCCACGAGGGGGGTGTGCTCCAGACCCACGGGGGGGCGGCTCGGATTCCTTTGGGGGGCGGTGTCTGAAATTGGATCCGGATCCACGCTTACTGACCGTCCCGGGGGGGTCTGCGGACCCACGCTGGGTTTTGCCGTGGGGTCTGGTCCCAGGGGGTTTGGTCCCGGTTCCACGAGGGGCTTTACAGATGGGTTTGGTCCCGGGGGGGTTGGTCCCCGGGGAGTTTGGTCCCGGTTCCACGGGGGTTTTTGCACCTCATCTTGTACCCGGTCGGAGCCCCGGATCCACACGGGGTTTTGCTACCCAATTTGCTCTCTAGGAACGTTCATTCCTGCTCCTGCTCCCGCTCCATCGCCCTCTCCCAGGTCCACTTTTGCAGCCCCGTCAGCGATCACGTCCCATCCGCGGTGGGGGGGGTGTCTCCTCTGGTCTGGGTCCCACATGGAGTTTTACAGCCCAACCCGCAGCCAAATTTGGCACCCAGAGGGGTTTAGTCGCGGTCCAGGATCCACGCAGGGATTTGTACCTTGTTTTGTGCCTGGGTCTGGCTCCAAGGGGGTTGCACCTGGTCCCGGTTCTGGTTCCCGTCTCAGTCTCACTGGGGCGTTGCAGCCCGGCTTGAGTGCGGGTCGTGCCCTGAGAGGGGTCCCTGTCCGTGTCCCACTCCCGTAGGGGGTTTTGCACCCTGACCCCCCCGCCAGGAGTGTTGGCCCCATAAACTGTCCCAGACTCCAGCAGGGTTTGCCCCCGATTTATACCTGTTCCTGAGCTGGGGTAGCACCTGCACCTGGGCAGACAGGCCATGTGGTCCCTGCAGAATGCACTGGTCCCACACCAGGGTGCAGAGTTGTGGGGCCAGAGGCGCACCCCTAACACCCTCCAGCTTCTCCCCAGATGCTGACAAGCGGATTAAAGTGGCCAACCCAGTGGTGGAGATGGATGGGGATGAGATGACGCGGATCATCTGGGCCTTCATCAAGGAGAAGGTGACAGGATTCTGCCCTGGGAATGGGCTGGTGTGCCACAAGTGAAACTGGGGTGGTTGTACAGGGAACAGGCGGTGCCTGTGCTGCTCTGTGTCTGTCCCTCCCATCTCCCACCTCAGTCTCTCTGTCTGCAGGAAGCAGGTGGTAAAATCGGAGCAGCTTCCGGATAGACCTGGAAGTGAGGGGGGCCCAGGCAGGGGGGACTGTTCCAGGCAGGGAGGCCCATCCCTGGCAGAGGGGATCATCTTGGACAGGGGGACCGTCCTGGCCAGGGGGACGGTCCTGGGCAGGCAGCTGGGCTGTGCCAGGCACCTCACACTGTTCCCCTGCTCTGACGCTCTCCTGGCCCCCCAGCTAATCCTGCCCAATGTGGACGTCCAGCTGAAGTACTTTGACTTGGGGCTGCCGCACCGGGACAAGACAGATGACCAGGTCACCATCGACTCAGCGCTGGCCACCCAGAAGTACAGTGTGGCTGTCAAGTGTGCCACCATTACACCCGATGAAGCCAGGGTGGAAGGTGGGCAGGAGTGAGGGGCTGAGCTCCCACCACAATGGGGGGTGCTGGCAGCTCTGTGGGCTGCTGAGCCCCCTGTCTGTGTGTAGCTCCTCAGGGTCAGCAGTGTCTCCCCTCTGCCAGCTCAGGTTTCCAGTGGGTTGGGGGCTGCACCATAGTCAGTGCTGTGTCTCCCTTCTCATCCTAGGGGGCTTGTGGGTGCTGTGGGGACCTCCTGGGCACGGGGCTGGGGGACAAACTGCCCCGTGCCAGTCACAATTCTGCTCTGGCTGTCCCACCCCTTGGTCAGTCTGGCATCTGGTCAGCCACAGTGGAGCTGGAGGGACTGGGAGGGGGTCCTTGAGGGGGTCTCACTTCTGCATGCCCCACAGAGTTCAAGCTGAAGAAGATGTGGAAGAGCCCAAATGGCACCATCCGAAACATCCTGGGGGGGACAGTGTTCCGGGAGCCCATCATTTGCAAGAACATCCCCCGCCTGGTGCCCGGTTGGACCAAGCCCATCACCATTGGCCGCCATGCCCACGGTGACCAGGTGAGCCTGGTGCGGTGGCTGGTTGCATGGGGGTGTCCATCAGCTCGTGTGGCCCCTGCCTGATGCTCTGCTCGGCCCCCTGCAGTACAAAGCCACTGACTTTGTGGTGAACAAGTCCGGGACGTTCAAGATGGTCTTCACGCCGAAGGATGGCAGCGGGGCCAAGGAGTGGGAGGTGTTCAACTTTCCTGGTGGCGGTGTAGGCATGGGCATGTACAACACGGACGAGGTACTGGTGGGGCTAGAGGAGTCCCTGCAGGATAGCATGCCCTGCCAGCCTGGGGAAGCTGCCAGATGGGGGAACAGGCTCCCATGGGGTCTGTGCACTTCCCTTGCAGTCCATCTCAGGCTTTGCACACAGCTGCTTCCAGTATGCCATCCAGAAGAAGTGGCCACTCTACCTGAGCACCAAGAACACCATCCTCAAGGCATATGATGGGCGCTTCAAGGACATCTTCCAGGAGATCTTCAATAAGTATAGATCTGGGGGGGCTTGGGCTGCTGGGGGGGGGCTGCCCAGGAGGTGCTGACAGTGGGACCAGCTGGGGTGGGCACGGCTGATCCCCTGCCTGGGCTCTCAGGCACTACAAGACGGAATTTGACAAGCTGAAGATCTGGTATGAGCATCGTCTTATCGACGACATGGTCGCCCAGATGCTGAAATCCTCTGGCGGCTTCGTCTGGGCCTGCAAGAACTACGATGGGGATGTCCAGTCAGACATCTTGGCCCAAGGTGGGGCAGTGGGAGAGGACAGCATGAAGCAGTGTGGGGTGAGCCACTTGTGGTTGCCCTCACAGAGGTGCTCTGACCCTTATCCTGCTGCAGGGTTCGGCTCCCTGGGGCTGATGACCTCTGTCCTGGTGTGTCCGGATGGGAAGACCATTGAGGCAGAGGCCGCCCACGGCACTGTCACCCGCCACTACCGGGAGCACCAGAAGGTGGGTGTGCTCTGCTGGCATGACCTGCCTGTGCTAGGTTGCCCGTGGTGTGGTGCCCACACCAGACTAATAGACTGTGGTGCCCGTGGTGTGGTGACCACACCAGACTAATAGCTCTCTCCATGCAGGGGCGACCCACCAGCACCAACCCCATTGCCAGCATCTTTGCCTGGACACGTGGCCTGGAACACCGGGGCAAGCTGGACAGCAACCCTGATCTCATCAAGTGAGCAGGGTGGGGTGGGGGTCCTCAGGGTGGGAGTCCCTGCCAGCAGCTGCCTCAGGCACAGCTGTGGGGGGGTTTGGTGCTGGTCATGCTGGAGCTGCAGTGCTGCCATCCCCAGGTTTGCACAGACACTGGAGAAGGTCTGCGTGGACACAGTGGAGAGTGGAACGATGACAAAGGACCTCGCTGGCTGCATCCACGGCCTTGCCAAGTACGGATGGCTCTTGGGGTGCAACAGGGGGGCAGCTGCTGGCACCAGGGCAATGTGGCTGCACGGGTGACCACGAGGGTGGGCTGGCCCTGCAGGACAGCTACAAGGGCTGGATAGTGACCAGAAGGGGAGGCTGGCCCCGTGCAGTGGCCACAGGCAGCTGCTGTCTCTGGAAAGTCCCTAGGGACTTGGGGTGTCTATTCACAGCTGACAGGGTTGGCCAGGGGTCACATCTCATACCCAGGGATGTGGGGGGGAGGTGGGCAGGGACCCCTCCCCTCAACCTCTCTCTGTCCTCCCAGTGTGAAGCTCAATGAGCACTTTGTGAACACCACGGACTTCCTCGATGCCATCAAGAACAACCTGAACAAGGCCCTGGGCAAGAAGTAGGAGGTCGGATGGCCTCACTGTTCCCAGGATGGATGGGGCAGGGAGGGGCCCAGTGCCACCCCCAGCTCCCTGACACACCTCAGGAACAGATGAATCATTTTTATAAGCAGTTTTCTTATGAGTGTTTTTTAAGCCTTTGTAGCAGGAGTGTGTAGGGTTGGGAGTCCATTATGCACTGATTCCTGTATCCTGTAACTGTGATGCCATTAAACACCTCCCCAGCCATGTTACATCATGGTGGCACAGGTCTGTGGTGTGGGCATGGGGGGCACAGGGTGTGCCAGACCTCTCAACTCCCCCTCACCTGCCTGGAAGGCCATGCACCCCAGCATTTTGGCACTGGCTGGAGGTGGTGTGGGGGGGTCCACACTGGCTAGGGGCACAGCTGGGCCATGCTGAGGAGAGGTCTGGGCTGGCCAAGGCTGTGCCCGTCTCCATCCTGCCCTCAGGCTGGATGATGTTGTGGGGGAAAAGGTAGATGGCAAAGGTGGTAGGCACACTGCCTTGTGGTGGGGGCTGAGTGGTGCCATCCCCAGAGCCAGCCCAGGGCTTCTGGGAACAGGGCAGATAGTGCCCAGCTCTGGGGAGCATAGCCACAGGTAGAAAGTGTGTGCAGGTGAGGGGGTCAGCACAGGGATCCCAAACCCCGTGCTCTGGCTCGATCCTGGGTCCTGATGCCTGCCAGGACCTTGCCCAGCTCTGCGCACACTTGGGGGCAATGCTGTGGGGTACTACCAATCCCCTACCACACAGCAGGGAGGGTAAGGAGCTCAGATAGTGGTCCTAGGCCCAGCACTGCCCCAAGCTGCTTCCTTCTTCATCCCTGGGCATGAAGGAGGAGGCAAACCCCCACCTCTCCCTCAGTGAGAACATTTTCCTGAACCCTAGAGCAGCTGAGGGGCAAAGAGGGGGTGCCAGTTTGTTCGCAGCCCCCCACAGCCCCCCTGCTCCCCGCACAGACCACACAACTTACACAGGGTTACAAAGCACATTGGTTGAAGGGAACTGAACTCAGTGAAAAGATAAATCCAACCACGCGGCACATCTGAAAAAAATAAATTACTTTCAAAATACCATCATTTGCTGGGGCTGGGCTGGGTATGCCTCCCCTGGATATGCCGCTGGCTGCAGCTTTGGACCCCAAGCTGTGGGCACCGACTGCGCCTTGAGCTTCTATGAAAATACTCTGTTCTGTGCCCCAGAGCCTGGCACAGGAAGCCCTGGGGCGAGCAGGAGGGCAAACCCACCTCCTCTTACAGGCAGGGACTTCGCCCCCTGGGGAGCCTGGGACAAGCCCTAGCACAGCGGAGGGGGGACCCAGGAGGTAGAACAGTTAGTGATGCTCATCATCTTGCCCCACTGTGGCCCCTTCCACCCTTACCCATTCAGTAATTTTCTGGGTTGTTCCTCCCCTGCCCACAGCTTCAAGTCACAGGGCACAGGGTGCAGGCTGGGGGGCAGCAGCAGAGCCACGGCAGGTCTGGCAAAGAACGCACCCCTGTGTTCTCCAACCCCAGCAGGAACCCCCCCTCCAGTTCTAGGGGCTCTGGCTGAATGCTGCAGCCCCTCTTACCCCACCAAGCCCCCACAGCCCTGCCAGCCTTGGCTACAACATGTTGTAGTATGCCATCTCCTTCATGGCCTGCTCGGCCAGTGCATGCTCATCCGGGGGGTTGCCCACTGCCCCGTAGCCATAGGAGTTCTCCTCCTCGAAGTCATCCATCTCCTGCTGCCCGTCCAGCTCAGCGTGGTCAGCCCCAGCCAGCTCCATCATGGCATCTAGGAGTCAGCACAGGGACACACAGTGACAGATCTGCTGAGAGGGCCAGGCCAGCAGCTCCCCCCTTCCCTGTGTTTGGAGCCCAAAGCTCCCTGGAAGCTGCTGCCCTGCTCGATCCAGGCCACTTGTGGGAGCAGCCCTTGGGCAAAGAGACATAAACTTGCCACAGCGCAGCCCACCTCACAGAGCCATTGATACTGCTGGGGGCAGCCACAGTGCCCAGTCCATGCTGGGGACCCACCTTGGCTGTCCAGGCTGATGTCCATCACCCCATGCTTGACCTTCATGTGCCGGCTGAGGTTGCCCTTCAGGTTGAACTTGCTGGAGCAGTAGGGACACTTGAAGGGCTTGCTGCCAGCGTGCAGGTGCATGTGCCCCAACAGGTTGTACATGCGGTTGAAGGACTTTCCACAGACCTGCCAGCAGCAAGCCTGTGGTCAGCCAGGGCTCCCCAGCACAGGGGGCGCCCGCAGAGCTGCCAAAGGCTTTGCAGAGCACATCTTACCCCAAGGGTAAGAACCCATGGCTTCCACTAAGAGTAATGGGGCTGCTGCCCCTCTGGGGTCCCTTGTGGCTCCTGCCACATGCCCTCCTCCTGCTCTATGTGGGGGCTTGGGAATGTGGTGCTGGGAGCTCCAGAGCATCCAACACTGGGCAGAGAGGCAGTGATTGTCCTTCCATCAGGAACACTGCTCCCCCACAGCTTGGAGCAGATATTCCATGCTGAAGCAAGCAGGGGAGGCATCAAAAATCTGATTCCAGTGCCTGAGGGCTCAGCCTGGTCAGATACCCAGGGGCATAGCACAAAAGGACCATTCTCCCCCTCCCTGGCTCTGCCAGCCCCCCAGTCCTGCCGGTACCTTGCACTTGAACGGCTTCACAGGCGAGTGCACAATCATGTGGGTCTTGAGCGTCTGCTTCTGCACGAAGGTTTTGAAGCAGATGTGGCACTGGTAGGGGCGGACGCTGGTGTGGATCAGCATGTGCCGCTTCATGTTGGCCTGGAGTGTGAACTCCCGCCCGCACACCTCGCACTTGAACTCCTTCACACCCTGCCAGGGGTCGGAGAGCTGTGGACAGGGGCTTGGACAGACCCCCAGGTGCCAGGGGCACACAGGCAGTGCCAGGAATAGAGTAGGGACACCATAGGCAAGGGATAGGCTCCCTGTGCTGAGAGCCTGGCTCAGCCTGAGCCTGGCAGCATGCAAGGGCTGTGGGTAGGGGCTAGATAGGCTCTGTCCCAGCCCTGTGGCTCAGCTCAATTGCTCTCCATGAAAGAGCCCCTGGAAAAGGGCAAATCCCCACTTACAGGCCACCCAGAGGGGCTGTGGCAACTCCTGGCCAGGGACCCCCAGGTCACCCTGCAGCAGGTCTGAAACTACCTCCCCAAGGAGGGAACCCCCAGAAGGACAGGAGCTGGGGCCCAGGGACCCCGACAACACCAGCCAGAGGTGCCACTGTCCACTCACCACCCATCTCTTTTGAGGCCTGGCCAGAGCTGGAGAGCACTGGGACACCCCTCTCCCCCAGCACCCGCATCCAGAGCCAGCACATCTCCAGACACGACAAGGGCAGCACCCCTGGGGATCCCCAGGCCCTACCTTGTGCGTAAGCGAGTGCTGCTTGAGGTGGTGGATCTGGCTGAACTCCATCCCACACTCGGTGCAGACGAAAGGCCGGACGTTCTGGTGCTTCAGCATGTGGTTCTGCAGCTGGCTGCGGTAGTGGAAGGACTTGCTACACTCCAGGCACTGGTAGAGTGTGGGGCCCTGGTGTGTGGCCAGGTGCCGCTTCAGCTGGGTAAGTGTGGAGAAGTCCAGCCCGCATTCCACACACACGTGGCAGCGCCCACTCTCATGCTTCACCTCGTGCGCCTTCAGCTCGCTGGGGTAGGCAAAGCCCCGGCCGCAGAAGCGGCAGCTGTAGGGCTTGATGTCGGTGTGCAGCAGCATGTGCCGCTTCAGGTGGCTGGTCTGGGTGAAAGCTTTGCTGCACACCCCACACTTGTGGGGCCGTGTGCCCTGGTGGGTCAGCAGGTGGGTCTGCAGGTGGCTAGGCTGCTTGAACAGCTTGTTGCAGTGTGGGCAGG
Organism: Sclerurus mexicanus; assembly: GCA_013396755.1. Taxonomy (NCBI): domain Eukaryota; kingdom Metazoa; phylum Chordata; class Aves; order Passeriformes; family Furnariidae; genus Sclerurus; species Sclerurus mexicanus. The sequence goes on from VWZF01005253.1 coordinate 348,212, forward strand.
AGTGGGGCTTGATGCCATTGTGGCCCAGGATGTGGGTCACCAGGTTGTACTTGGAGGTATAGGACTTTTCGCACATGCGGCACTGCCAGCGTTTCTGGCGGTCCCCGGCCTCCACCAGGTAGGAGTCATCGATCTGCACATTGATGTCCAGCCGGTCCAGCTGCGCCTTCCTGCTGCGTTCATTGGTGCCGCTGGCTACCTCTGGCTCTAGCTCTCCTGGCTCCTGCCAGCCACAGCCCTGCTCACTCTTCACCTGCTCAGGGTCCCCTGGCGTGGGGGCCTCCACCTCGCCAGGGGATGGGGTGCCCCCCTCAAATGTGCCCGTGGTCCGCAAGGCCCCCGTGGGGCCACCATCTGGGCCACCGCCCCCACGGCGGCGCTCGGTGCCTTCCAGCTCCCGGTGCCGGCGCAGGTGCCGCAGGCGCCGGGGCTTCCTGCTGAAGGTGCCCAAGTCAATCATCTTCACGGCACCGCTCTGCACTGCTGGCTCCTGGCTGGGCTCTCGGGGCTGGGGTGGGTGGCCATGCTGCCCCTCGCTCTCCTCGTCCCCAGGGATGGAGACATCGCATGACGCTTCTGCCTCCACCTCTGCCTTCTCACTCTTGACCTTGGGCACCAGCCTCACAGGTGGCCGCTTCCTCCTCCGGGCATGCTTCTCCAGGGAGGACTCTGCCTCCAGGGTGTCCTCCTCCTGCCCATCCCCAGGTGCCTGCTCCTCACCCTCAGGCTCCCCAGGCTCTGTGGTGGTGTTGTCCAGCAGCTCCCCTGCCAGCCCTGGGAAGAACCCAGCAGGGGTGATAGTGGCCCCAAGCAGCTCATTATCGGACACGAGGCCCAGGACTGCAGCCTGTGCCAGGGACAGCACCACCACTGCATCCGTCTGTGTCCCGCACTCGCTGAACCGATTCATCTCTCACCGCTGGCCTAGACTGTCATGGCTGGGGAGGGAAAGACATGGTGATGAGCCCCAGCACCCCGCTGCCACAGACACTATGCTGCAAGGGACTCTTTCTAGCCATACTCCTTTCCTTAGCACCATTCCCACTGAACCCTGGACTGACTGGGTGATGCCATTGTGGGTCCCCAGCAGCACATGCTGCAGAATATGGGGTCAACATGGCCCCAAGGAGGGGCAGGGAAGCTTGGATCCATGCCTACTGTCAACCTCTCTGGCTGGGCTATCAGTCACGAAGGCTGGGGTCTGGCTTCTTGCACACCCTTAAGCTCTCGGCAGTGACTCCCAAGAACAGGTGTCCACATAATCTGGGGAGCAGTCACAGCCGAGTGTGGCTCTGTGCTCTGGCAGAAGTGAGCAGGAGCAGCAGCAGCAGCATAGGAAGCGTGAGGGACAGAGCCCAGACCCACCAAGACCACCAAGCTGTGGGCAGGCTGCCTGGCAGCAGGCAGAGGCTGCTCTGGGCTCAGCACCGGTGCCTGGCACACTAACCCAGGGGGGCCCAGCACCACCGCAGCACAAGGGGAAGCACAGGGCCTCCAGACCCCCCTCAGCAGCCAGCAAGGACAGGCAGGGATGTGCCTGGAGAACTGCTGCTCCCTCCCACTGAAGAGCATTCTCCTAAATACAATTATTTCTGCAGCTACAACAAAGAGAAATCCTGTGGGGGAGGTGAAACAGGGATATACTCTGAGCCAGATCCTGTCGCAGTCCCACAAGGACCTGCCTAGTGTGAGGGGATCCCGGGATGAACCACAACTCTGGAGTGGGGAAACCTGTCAGTGCCTGGATATCATGCCCACAGCCAAGTCAGCTGCAGGGACACAGAGTGTGGCCAAAGGCATCGGCCTCTCTGCTTCAGGCAGCTGTCTGCTCCTGCCGATCCCTTCATGGCCCAGTGAGGTGGCCCGCATGTCCCCTCATGCCAGTGTCATGCCCACCCGAACACCAGCCACAGCACATGGGATGGGGAAGGGGAAAAACCAATGAGGCAGAGAAGAGGAGCAACACCAACTGTGGGGGCTCTGCTGCCCATGGACACCTGGGGTACGCAGCCTCTCCTCAGTCCCCTCCTGTCTTCTGGGCCACCATGGGGCTGGCACTGGGCACAGCACCAGTGACTCTTGGCCCAGGGTGAGATACACCCCTTGAGGGGATGCTGCTCAGGCTTGAATTGCCAGGGAGATGCTGGGGAGAAGATGGATGGGAGGAAAGTCTCAGCCAAGCACCCTGTCTGCCCGGGAACCCTGGAGAGGCAGCAGAAGGGGATCAGGAGCACAGAGGGGGTGGGCAGGCATGGAGGGGAGGAGCAGCTTCAGGCTGCAGGGAGGAGGTGGAGAGGAAGAGGATGGGGGGGAGGATGAGTGTGGAGGCAGCGAAACAAAGCAAGCAGTGGGGAAGGGTGGTGGCGGGAAGAAGAGGAGGGGAGGGAGGAAGAAGAGGGAGCAGCCAGGGAGGCATGCACAGCACAGCCTGCTGGATGGGATCCTGTTTCCCTGTGGGGCTCCATGGGGAGCTCTGTGCTGCCCATTGCAGGCAGGGGAGAAGGGACATGGGAAAGGAGACCCAGCTGTTCTCCCCATGTCCCTGGCACAGCAGAGAGTCAGGGGGCGCCCCAGCACAGTGCCAGGTGTTTGGGCCCCAAAATGAGCACCATGAGATGAGGGAGCTGCCAGATGGACACACATGTCCCCCAGACCAGCACCAGGGAGTCTTACCACACCAAACCAGAGGTTTTTAGGGGAAGGTAAATGTGGATTCCTACTCTGGGCACTGGGGAAAGAGGATGAGCTCTGCTCCTCAGCAGGAAAACCAAAGCCTTGTGCTGCACAAGCTTCATGCACTTGCGTCCATTGAACACACGAGCCCTGGGATGAAGGATAGGAGCTTTGCTGTCTGAGGCCACGGCGCTCCAGAGCTGCGGCTGCAGCTGCACGAACACTACATGGGGAAGAGGGAACAGGGCAGAGGCAGCTGTTTCACTTCCCGCTCTTACTTCCCTGTTCATGCCTCGGGACTTGCCAAGCCAGCTGGAAACACCCTTTCCCAATACACTGGCAAGTGAGGTGGGGTCACGTACTCCAGCTACGCCAGGAAACCCTCAACACCCGAGTGTGGAGCACTACTGGCACCTCTTCCCTCCAACGGAGCTGCCTCCAGCCTTGCTCCAGCAGCCAAAACAGAAGTCCTGGGTCCATTGCCATGACAGAGCACAGTCCTCTCCTGCCATGGCTGGTCCCACTGGGAGCACTCACTCTGGTGAAGCAGGATGATGCCTGAGGCTGGAGCACGCAGAGCTCCTGGACACTGCACAGACTCCTGTTCTAGTGCTGATCCCCATTGCAGCACATCCTTTGCAGGATTCCTTTTTCAGGTCCCCTGTGTGGGACTCCCATTGTAGGATGCTTTACAGCACTCCCAGTGCAGAAGCCTTTGCGGGACCTCCGTTACAAGACCGTCTGCAGGACTCCTCTGCAGACCCCCTGCTGCTGGTGCCACCGGGGGCCCGACAGAGGTTTCCAGGGGGCAGATGCAGCGGCACAAGCCCCGGGTGAAGCTCCTGGGGACTGGGGTTGAGCCCCAGCACAAATCGGGGCTCAGGCTGAGGAGGGACACTGGGCACGGGGTAGGGGGGGGTCATCTCATTGAGGGAGGGGGTGCTAAAACTTTTCAACACTTTTTACCAGAAAATAGCTGATCTGATATTTGTGAGAAAACCTTTGATTTTATTTTCCTTCCTTTCTCAAAAGCAGCTTTCATTTAAATTTAATAAAGGGGAAAACAGGCTTTCATCTTGTCTGTGGATTTCACAAAAAGCTGCGAAACCCCCCACAATTCCAAACAGAATATTGTTTTCTTGAAAATCACAGCAACTAAAATTATTCCTAAACCTGACCCAGCATGTCTGTCCTGCACCAGTCCGAGGATTTGGGATTCACCTTGACTTCACTGCCCAGCCCTGGCTCTGTGCTGGTGGCATATGCAGAGCGGCTCTGGCTGCTGTGGTGGACCTGAAACCAGCACTTTTCACCCCAGAACTGATCCCCAGCACAGAGGAACTGCTGTAAAAATGAGCCAAAGCTCCAAGAAATGGGCAGGGGCTGTGCGGGGCCAGGTGCTGCTGCCACCAAAAGCAAACACATTTAAATTCAGTCAGTGTCTCCAGATAGATACAATCAAACTACATTTTTAAAGGAAAACTTTGTTTTAAGGACAACTTCTCTAGAAAAAAGAAACCTCTACTGACTGTCAGCAGATCAGAGAGCGGCTGCTCCCTTCAGCCTCTGCGTGAGCGATGGACGTGACATCACACGTTACTGAAGTGGTTCTGGGTGGAGGAAGCATCGCCTTTAGGGGCTTTGGCTTCACAAAACAAAGGACATAACCCGAGATTTGCAGCGGGATGTTGATAATGTTTTCAGTAAGGGCAGGTGGAAAACCAAGCCGGCAAAGTGAGGACCTGAGGTCTGTGGGACAGACAAAGGCTTGGGGAGGAGTGGCCCTGTGTTGCCACAGCACGTCAAACCCTCCACACCTGCTCCACGGGTGCTTCCTCTGAACACAGAACTGGGGGATTCTCACCCTGACCACTGTGTCCATCAGTCAGAAGCAAATATTTACCCCTTTGAAGCCATCTGGTTATTGGCAAACTCTGACTGGGAGGGAAAATGGCTTTCAAATAACCAGAGGTTACCAGTGCTGCAGAACAAAGGTGTGTGGAGCATGGAGCCGCCTGGTTTCTCCATCACCAGTCAGGAACGTGGGATTCACCCACGGGAACTGGGGTGAGAGGGTCAGGCTGGGGGCAGCAGCCAGTGCTGTGGCCACTCACTGTGGAGGGATGGAGCTGCCATCCTAAATGTTCTTCCCAGCACGCAGGAACCTGTGCTGAGCTTGGACACCCCTCTTCTGCTTCCATTCTGCTGGCAATCCATTTTTAACTTTTTCTGAGACTCAGACTCCATTCCTCTGCTCCTCCATCCATCCATGCATCCAGCCACCACCCCTCTTTTCCTTCATCCCTCGCTCCTCCAGCCCTCCATCCCTCTGTTCCTCAATTCTTCTGCTCTTCCATCCCTCCACCCCTCCATCCTGCATACCTCCATCCCTATGCTCCTTCATCCCTCTGCTCCTCAATCCCTTGCTCCCCACCCCCAGCATCCTCTGTTTCTCCATCTCTCCGTAGCTTCCTCATTCTTCCCGTTTCCCTGGCAACGCCCATCTCTAGCCGAGATCTGTCCCCTCTCTCCCTCTTATCTTTCTCTTCTCTCTTTCATCTCTCTCCTAATCTCCCTCTCCATTTCGAACCTCTGTCCTTTGCTTTCCTTCTCTCTCTCTCTTTTCATCTCCTCCTTCACCTTCTCTATCTCGGTGTTACAACTATTTGGATCTCACTTTAAATAAATGAACTGTTTAATTAACCACTGGGCTCTGGCCCCTCTCCTGCCCAGCACAGGACTCCTGCCTGCACCCTGAAGTGCCCCTTGGCTGAGGACAATGGTGTGACCCGTGCCCTGCCACTCCTCCTCCAGCTCCTGTCTGATAGCAGGAGGCAGGATTCAGGATCAGGCACCCAGACCCTGCCAGCTGCCTGCACCCTCCCAACATATCCTGCCCTGAAGGGCAGATGAGGGGTCCTCGCTTTGTGGGGTCATTGCACTGCCTAGAACAGTGGTTTTGGGAGGGAGGAACACCCCAGGCATGCACTGCGCTCCCTGCACTGCCTCCATGGTGGGACACAGGTGCTGAGCCCCAATCTTCAACCCCCTCTTGTTCAGACCAGGTTTTCCCCAAAACAGGTTGGACCAGGTGATCCTTGAAATCCCTCCAAACCTGGGATTCCATGACTCTGATCCTAACACAGCCAGCACAGAAGCTGGTGGCTCCTGTGCCATAGATCAGTCTCAATGTCTATGTTATGTCAAAATAAGCAGAGGAGACTAAAATTCAAGGGGAAAAGTTGTTTCCTGAAAACCAGAGTCCTCTCTGCATCTGTTTGGCCATGGGGGTGATGGAAAAATGGGTGGAGGACAGGCCGCTTCAGGCTCTGGGGCCAGTAGGAAGAAGCAAGGAGCCTGGCTCTGGCTCAGGGTCACTTCCCGGGGACCCCTGTGTTGTGCACAGCCAGGAGCCCACCAGAGCAGGTCCACGGCCACCAGCACTGTACCTACTCCAGGGAGGTCTTGGGAAACTGCTGTTCTGGGATGGGCTGAGCCAGCACTCTGCTGCAGCCAGGGAGTGGGAAACCTGCACTTTGTGAGCAGCCAAAAGTGCATCAAAACTGCACCAAAGCCACTGATGGTTCATGCCTGCAGCAGCACCTAGGCCGGGAGCATTTTGGAAGGAAGAGTCTCCTCGTCCCCACCACTGCCTTCCTGAGGAGCTCCCATTGCCGTGCCACATGGCACAACATCTCCTCTCTATCAGACCAAACCCATCATGCTTCAGCCCTGAACTTTCAGCCCTTCTGCCTTCACAGCCTTCCCCAGAACATGGTGCTGGGGTGTCAGGACAACCACAATAACAAACGGAGCTGCAGGTAGCACCTGTAGCAGTGATGGGGGGACCAGCCTCATTCTGCTGAGCGAGAGTTTTCCTTAGTCCGATCGGAACCACTGTGACTTTATGGGTGTGTACAAGACTGTTCCTGCCATTCCTCTGTGGAAGGGATCAAACTCCAGCACCTTGTGTCCCTCAGACCCAAGTGCAGTGATTGTTCATGACCAATGTCCACGCTGGGCACCTGGCACTGTTCCATTCTGGCACATCCCAGATTTCCCCATGGGCTTCTTGGGTGAGCCTCTTATTCCCCTTTGGAACAAACATGGCCTCTCCATCCCCATCCATGTGCTGTACAGGTACGTGCTGCAGCAGAGAGCTCTGGGATCAGCCTTTAGAGCTTATGGTCATGTCATCCCGTAAAATGCTGCCACTCAGAAGCCCCAGCAGCAGGAAGAGCCTTTAAATCAGATAACTGGTGTGGGGTGAGCCGAGGGAGAGGGGCTCCTCCTGCCGGGACCCACTCTGGCAGGATGAGAACCCACAGTCCAGCCAAGGCAGCACCGACCCCAGACCCCCTGGTGCTTCAGGGGCTCCAGGCTTTGTCAGCTGTTTGGGATCAGCAGTGTGTGTGGCACGGCGAGGAACAGGGAGGATCCCCAGCCCTGCTGCTGTCCCAGCCTGGCTTCAAAGGCTTCACATAGAACCCTTGCTCTGCCTTGGAAAACAATTTTTGCTTTTAAGTGAAATAAACAGGGAAAGAAAAGACTTTCAAGTTCCTCCTTGCTGCAACGGCTTCTCCCCAGCACAGTCCCTTTCCTCTCCGAAAATAGCCGAGCTATTCAAAAGAGATGCAAGAAAAAAGGAACTGAATAGAGGAAAAGGGAAAGAAAAAATGGAGCCCCAAGGGGGTGGAGAAAAACAGAATGAAAAGACAGCAAAAATAAAGAAAAGGGATGAAAAATAAAGGAGGGGGAAGAGAGAGACAGACAGAGGAGCTTTGAAAAGAAAGAATGCTGCCAGCCTGAATACAGGGAGCAGGAAAAAAGGGCCCTGAAAAGAAAGAGCCAGCTGGAATGACCTCTCATTCAGGGCTGTGCCAATCACTGCTGCGATGGAAATCCTTTCTTCTTCCCTGCATTCTCTCTCTTTCCAGCGGGGGCAGAGGGAAGAGGAAGAAAAGGGAGTTAATTCTCAGCATAGCAGAAAATAAATCTGCTCTTTGCGAAGTCCCTGAAAGGCGCTGAGGCACTGACAAACCTGCTTCCAGCACTCACACATGCAGATGGGGACAGAAAGGAAATGGGACTGAGTGGTGCTGGGCAGGCCTGTCTTCACCACCTTACCAGCCCTCTGGAGAATCAAGGAACAAACACTGGGAGCAAACAAATCTGTAGGAAAAAGTGAAGGTTTAGGTCAACCCCCAAACCTTGCAGAGAAAGATGAGGGATGGTCATATCAGATGCAAAACTGGGGGCCTGATTCTGGGCTGGGCACTGCAGGGAGCTGGGGGAGAAGGGTAGGTGCAGCCCCCTCACCCTGCAAACCCCAAAACCCCCAGCACCCAGCCCTGCCCAGAGAGGCCCAACAGTGCTTTTACTGGGGTTTGCAAGCCCCAGCACCACCCTGGCTATAGGTGGGAACCACAGGGACAGGGGGTGATGTCTTGAGCCCATGTGGGATCACTGTTGCTTGGCACTGCTCCCTCTCAGCATCCCTTGGGGCAGAGGTTAATCATAAACTGCTGGGGCCTTGGGGCAGAGCCATAAACATGGCCAGAGGTCTGAGGAGACAACACACAGGAGTTCAGGCACCCCTCTGTGTGTGTGACCCAGCTGGCTGCCAAAGGGGAAAACCAACCCAAAAGGGTACAAATGGGAGATGTGTGCCACCCCAAAGGGAACAGGGGCTGCCCAGTGGGATGTGAAGCAGCCTCCCATGTGTGAGGACTGAGGGAAGATCCCCACAGTGGGAAGGACCTCACTGCAGGGTCTCACTTTCAAGAGCATTGCTGCCCTTATTCTTGGGAACAATTTTAGTCCAGTTTTGATATTCCTATGTGTGGAGCCCGTCCATGCCACAGGACAGTGGCTCCTGGGCCTGGCTGTCCCTGTCCCCCTATATTCCATCCTGCACTGGGCTCCAAGAACAGAGAAACAGGGACATGGGACTGGCCCACATCCAGTCATGGCACCAGGTATGTCCAACCAGATTTAAAGGCTGGGAGGAAGGTGAACACCCGGATTACAAGTGATTCTGCTGACAGGTTCAATATTCCCATGTACCAAGCACTGGGAAGCAAGCCCTGTGCCCCTGCACCCACACAGACATTACCTCTCACACTATGACTGCCAGCACCAAGGCAAACAGGGGCAGAAATCTCAGCACAGCCCAGCATGGGCACACAGAGCTCCCTGCCTCTCTCCTACAGCTTATCCTGGGCAGGGGCAAGGGGTTTCCAGAGCCCTGCAGGGCTGGGCGCTGCCCACTCCATGCAGGGAAGCTATGCCCACTGCATCTGGGCATTGCTGAGCTCTGCCACTGGCAACATATCCGCTTTCTCTGCTGCCAGGCTGGGTAGTAAGTTAATCATAGCCAAAGGGCTCTAATTTGAGTGTGATAATTAATACTTGACCAGATAATCTTCTAGATGTAAATGTGCCAGTCCTGCAGTCACTCCCAGCAGAGTCGACTCCAGCGGCCGGGTGGGGGCTGTGCTAGGGACAGGTGAGGGGCTTCTGGGCAAGGGGACACTTCATGTTGTGTCTGCTGTCTCAACCACAGATTTTGAGGCTGTTCTGCCTCCCAGGATGTCCCTGAGCATGACACCAGTGACTGCGGTTTGCCTTGGTGAAGGGAAAGGTCCCAGCGAGCCTGAGCAAGGCAAAGCACAGCTGAACCAGCATGGGAGACACAGACCTCCAGCTCCATGGCTTGGGAATCACCTCCAGCACATGGAACCTGCTGCAGAATTCAGCCCACACAGCCCAGTCCTAAACACAGAGTGCCATTTCCTACAGCCCAGAGATGAAAGGAGGAGTGGGAATTGGAGCTTTCCACTGTGGGCAAGCAGAGCTACAGGCAGGAACTGGAGAGCACTGAAAACCCTCCCACCTGCACCAGGCACTGGTCTGGGCCCCCTTGGAACGTTCCACTCCCAATTTTCTGGTAACAAGGCTCTTGGACGTGTCACACCATTTCAGGAACAAACCCAGCTGCACAGCTGCCAGTGCCACTTCTACTTTCAGATCCCCAAGGTGGGAAGCATTTCGGATCCTTTTCTGTGCAGCTGAGCAGGTCAGGGATGAGTGCTTGGGAGGCTGGGTCAGATGGAATGGAGCAGAAGGCACCAAACAAAGGTTCCCACTGTGGGCAGTTTATGAATTCCCAGCTCAGGACTGACCCAAGGGAGTGACTGTGCTGAGGTAGAAGGTAGAAGACACTATTCCGGTACGGCCCAAAGCCAGATCTTCTCCCCCACTCCCCATGGCCTCAGGCTGCCTGCATGGCCGATGTCTTTGAGATCCACAGCAGCCTAGGACCGAGCTGTTTTTCCCCAGAGGAATGCAGAGGTCTCCAGTCTGGGGATGCTGCTCTGGCTGCACTCTGCTGCCAAGTTACAGGGCCGGGGTAAAACGCAATTCTCGCTTACAGCACATGTGTTTGTGTGTGTCATCACACCATGCGAGCTCCTGCAGTGCTCCCAACTCCGGGCAAAGGGATATTACACAGAGACACACATATTTATCTTTTGAAATGGAGTTCAAAGAACAGGGTCTGGCACCGCTGTCCGGAGTGTGTCACACCGGCTGGACTGTTGGCACAGACACAGTCCAGCACACCAGGAGCTGTGCCCAAGCAGTGATGCTCAGGGCTCTGTACTTGTTGCTGTTCCCCTCCTGAAAATGGAGCTGATGCTGGGTGAATCTGGGCTGGGGGTACTGGGGGATGGATCACCTGCCTGGATAGGGCTCATCAGATGATACAGAGAGATGCAGTGGGCAAATCCCAGCTCTGAGTAGAAGGTTGGGGATATGTGCACTATTTACTCATCCCAATTAATATATCCCAAGGTCTCAGTGAGGCTGGGCTGTCTCTGCCTTGACTCCAGCAGTCCTGGCTTGTCCTGGGGTCTGTGCCACCCCCCACTCTCTGTTTTCATCCCAATCTGCACAATACCTGTACTTTGCGCCCTTTCTTCTGTCAGCCAGAAAGTCCCACAAACACACAATATTCACCTGTTGAAATAATTTCTTTCTATGTGTCCTATGTTAATAATCATAAAACCAAAACAAACCACTGGAGCCCCCATAAATCAGGGCTTGCTCTCAGCAGGTGATGGCCCAGTCAGGCCCCACTGGTACGTGCGGAGCAGCCAAGGTACGGACGGGGATGGATGAGGAGGGATTCAGCGGACAGGTTCAGCATGCCAATGGAAGAGACTCATCCAGTTCTGCCTATAGTTCTGCCTCTGAGAAAGTGTTTTTTCTTCAGTGGACACCCATGGCCCTGGATCAGAGTTCCTCCAAATGGCAGCATTAGCCCACAGTGAGCTGGTGCTGCCCCAGGCCATGGGAACATGTGAGCCAGGGCTAGAATAATGGAATCACAAAGGTTGAAAGAGGTCTCTAAGACCATTGAGTCCCACTGTTCCCCAGCACTGCCAAGGACACCAAAGTGTCCCCACATCCACACAGGTTCTGAACACTTGCAGGGCTGGTGACTTTGTGCACAGTGAGCACAGAATGGCCATGGCGAGGATGAGCTGATGGCCCTGGAGTAAAACCAAGGGCACAGCCAGGAGGGCAGGTCGATCCATGCCTGGGAATGGCAACTCTCAGCCAGCTCAATAAATGAACAAAGATTGGATTGGCACAGAGTAGGAAGGTGTTTGAGCTGCAAGTTTACAGTGCCTCTGCTGCGGATGGCAGAGGGGTCAGGATTCGAGAGTGGAAAGTCCTCTGTGAGGAGGGAAAGCCTCACAAACCCTGTGCATTGTCTGGGAAGGGGAGCAGCTCCTGGGAAAATTCATCCTTACCACAACAACTACTCTTCCCAACAGCAGCCACCAGCCAGATCAGGACTGGGCATCCCTGATCTGCCTGGCCATGGACAATATCTCCCAGGAAGGAAGGGACGAGCAGGTCCAGGCTGCCCTGGGGATTCTATGATCTCAAAGGTCCTTTCCAACCCAAATAATTCCATGGTTCCAAGGGGAGAGAGAAGTTCTCCCTTGAGAGCAGCCCATTATGGACTGGACAAAGAGCTCCTCAAGGGAAACCTTCCAACCCCCTTCTCCAGCTTGTTCCTGGGTTCCCAGTCCTGAGCCCATAGGCACTGACATGTTCCCAACCCCCAGTTTAACCCCCCCTCAGCCAGGGGCTGCTGTGGAGGGCTGTGGGGAGGGCCCCAAGATGGTGGATGTGAGAACAGACTGGAGGGGAGGGAACACCAGCCAGGGACTATGTCAGAACCAAAAACTTGAAAACAAAAGCAGGGGAGGGACTGAGCTGGTTAAACCAGGATAACATGGCAAGGGAAGGGATGTCAGAAGAGAAGCAGAGAGGGAAGAATGGCCTGACACCACAGAGAATGGGCACAAGATGATGCTGCTGCCGAGAAACAGGAAAGATAAATTTAGAGGCAGCGGCACACGCTCTTCCTCTGGCAACTCTGCCTGTCCTTTCACCCCCTCCTCTCCCTCCCTGGGTCACCCACCAGCACAGGCAAGACATGGGCTCCAGCCTGGCATGGCTCTGTTGGCCAGGGTTCAGTCCCAGCTATGCCCAGGGAGGGATCACAGCCCTGCCACAGGGCCGTTTGGACAGCAAAGACTCCAGGCAAAGCAAAAGCAGCTCCTCACCATCCCATCCTGGTGCCGTTCGTGGCTCCCACCTTCAGTGCCGAGGGAATTCCCATTCCCTAGCTGCAGCTCCCACGCTGCCCAGCACAGTGTGCCAGGGTGCACAGTGCAGAGGCATGAACATGGGTCGCCAGGGACAAGATGTGGAAGTAAAACAATGAGCACGTCCATGTGTTGCTTCCTCCTCCCAGCCTGCTCTTCCCGAATGGGCGTGCCGAGATACCGCCCGGAATGGCCTGGCTGGGTTTGATCTCTGCCAAACTCAGGCTGTGTCGGTGTCTAGAGAGGAGAAACCTCCAGGCAGACCTGAGAGCCCCTTCCAGTGCCTAAAGGAGCTCCAACAGAGCTGGAGAGAGACTTTGGACAAGGGCCTAGAGGGACAGGACAAAGGGAAATGGCTTCCCACTGCCAGAGGGCAGGGTTAGATGGGATATTGGGAAGAAATTCTTCCTCATGTGGGTGGGGAGGCCCTGACACAGGTTGCCCAGAGATGCTGTGGCTGCCCCATTCCTGGACATGTTCATGGCCAGGTTGTATGGGATAGCCTGGTCTTGAAGCTCTGGGGCTGCAAGATGTGCCTTGTCCTACCACAGCTCCCTGGTCTGTACAGCCATGGTGCTCCCCAGCACTCCATTATTCCTGGGCTAACCCCAGAGCCAATCTGGAGGAGATTCTTTTGAACTTTCTTCAAGTTCATCTTTGCCCTGCACAACAGAGCACCCAGACACTGGGCACTTCTTTACTAACAACTGTGACATTTTGCAAGGAACATTGTCCAAACGCTCTGAGAACCAGGAGGTGACAGGACAGGCAGCCTCCCTGGTGTCTAAATACAGACCCTTCAAATACAGAAATACAGACCCTCCTCTACGGCTCACACCAGCAGGAGCACCTTCTTTCTGACTGCCATCCCACACTTCACTTGCTTTGGACAGAAACTGGGATTTAGGGAAAGCTATGTTCCACTCAACCCCACTGTGACCCACAGCTGCTTGCAAGGATGAAGGAGGGTGTTCACAGGGATTAGGAGGAAAATGTGGGACAGAGGGACAAAGGGAAAACGTTTGTCACTGATCACAGTACCTGTCCCCAAGGTCAAGCCCTGCAAGAAGGGCTCAGCGGGGACTGTGACTCATCTTGAGGGCTCTGGCCATGGGCAGCACAGGGACTGCGGCACTGCCAGCACATCCCATCCTGGCCATCCTGCAGCATTCTTCCAGCCCTCCCAGCACATCCAACCCAGCCATCCCACAGTGTCCTTCCAGTCCCACCATGCCACCTCCATGGCATGTGTGTCCTGAGCAGGTGTTTGGGCCATTCCAGATGCTGGCACCCATGCCTGGGCAGGTAAGTTCTGCGGGTCATGGATGTGATGGAGCTTGGGAAACCAAAGCTGGAAGTGGGTGGTGGACGGAAGAGGCAGCAGAGACAACAAATTCGGCAGGAATTCCCCCAGCCCGTCAGGGCACCACTTGGCTCCCCATCATCCCCTCACTGGCCCTGAACTGGCAGACCCCAGGGATGTGCTCAGAGACAAGGCTCCAGCAGAGGCTGAGCTAGACCTGACTGCTCCACAAGGAATAACTGTAAAATAAAGGAGTGCTGGCAGCCCCTCTCCCACGGGATGTGACACTGGCACATTCCTGATGGTGCAAACCCACCTCTTCGCCAATTCCTCAGCATTCTCAGATGTTGAGCAGAGCAGGACAGGGCCTACGCTCATCCCCCTCCGCACCACGATTCCCAAACTTGTTGATAAATTAAAATGGCCCAATAAGACCATATGAAATAAACACTTTCTCAGGGATTAAACCAAACCCAAAATGTCAACATGAGGAGCCTCGACCCAGCATGAGAGGAGATGTTCCATTCCCACTGCTGCAGGGACCCATGGCCAACCCTCTGAGTCTGACCCCCAGTTTGTGTGGGACCGTGTCCTGGCATGTAGCAGAGCTTCAGCTCCCTTTTCTCATCCTGAAGAGAGACAGTGCGACCCATAAAGAGGGCACTAATGGCAGAAGGCTGCTCGCAGGAGAGGAGCTGGGCCCAGCCAAAGGGGATATGACTGGCTCCACAGCTGCTCCTGCAGAGAGGACACTGTCACCTGGGTTGGGAGCAGGGGATGGGTCACAGCCCGGCCAGTGCTGCCCCAGCTGCTGCTCTCCATGGCTAGCCAGGGGTTGGGCATCCCTGGGGGCTCCAGAGGGAACACTGAGGCCAGTCCCTCCCCAGAAGAACCGTGCTTGGGGTCTCCCTCCAAACTAAGTTGTGTTTGTTCAGTGCTGAGACCAGGCCTGATCACCCACATGAGCCAGCTGCACCATGTGGGAGCTGCTTGGACCCATGGCTCGGCAGGGCCGGTTCAAACCTGGGATACTGCAGCTGCTGAGGTGAAGCCAGGAACATGGTGTAGGGAGTGGAAGCATGGCAGGGGGTGCAGGATCACGGTGTGGGGCACGGGACCACAGTGTGGGGTGTGGGACCCTGGTATGGGGTGCAGGAGCACAGCGTGGGACACGGGAGTCTGATGGAGCTGCTGGCTTTGGACTTCGGGGGAGGCTTCAGGTTCTGGACCTGGGGGGAAATCAGGCTCTGTAGCTGGGGGAGGGAGGTCAGGGTCGGGTCCCTATGCAGGTTAGGCTGCAGGCTGCCCCCATCCCCTCCCATCACTCCCCTTCTCTGCCCACACGGCTGCTCACANCCCGAGCATCCCTCCCACCCGCGACTCCGCCGCGGGGTCGCCCCCGCGCTGCTTTCCCCCTTCCGCAACAGGTCAGGCCCCCCCTCCGCGCCCTCCCCGCAACTTTTCTGGCGGAGAAAGTTTGCGAGAGGCCACGGGGAAAGTTCTCGGGGGTTTTTCCTGTGGAGAGGCGGCCCCACGCGCGGAGCGAGGAACCCCTCGCCCTCCCCGCTGCCC
>VWZF01005254.1:318-48238 GCA_013396755.1 Sclerurus mexicanus
GCTTCCAGTGCACCTTATCACCTGCCGTTTCATCCCTCACCTGTCGCTACAGGGCTTTGCAATTGTGGGAAAATCCCTAGGGCCTGCACAATGGATTTTTCAGGTGAGGCGCAGCATGCGCAGAACTGGCCCCGCCCTTTACTCCTAAGGTTCATCTGCCAGGGCCAAGCGAGCTTGGATGGTGACAGCAAAGTCCTCAGGACGTAGGTTTGGTTTGAATATCCTTCTCTAAGATGGATGGCCTTACAGGGCTAAGCGAGCTCCATCTGCCTGGGTTTGGAGTTAGAGGTGTCCTTCTAGGATGGTTGCCAAGGGGCTAGCAAGCCCATCCTGCCCGTGGAAACACTTTGTCTGACCCTTCAGTTGAGACCTGACTAGCATGGGAGACCCTACCGGAGGCATGTACCACCGCCAGCACTGCTCGCAATCTCATAAGGGCAAGCAAGCTTCTCTTCCACGACAAGGGGTTGTCCATGGAGAAGAGATTTCCACATAACTAAAAGGAAATGTATAAGGAACAAATTAAATTTCTTGCACGTTATTTTAAAGAAAACCAACACTATTCATAACACAGAATTTGGCCAGCAAATTGTTTCCACCGCTAATTAAGTTTCATATTGTTACTGGATAGAAGAGAGTCAAAATCATCACTCTAATGTAAAGTTGCAGTTTACCCTTTTGCTTAAAGGCCCATGCTTAAAGTAGCTTTGCATAGAATAATTTTCATGAACAGTTATATTGTTAGCATCATTTATCAACCATTTATCAACCATTTCCAGGAAATTTTGCACTCAAAGTTACACAAAAGGAAACTGTACTATGTATTCAAATTGCATCTTATTTGTACCTTCAGTTATGAAGTCTCAGCTTAGGTGTGTTACAGTATTTCTTTTTTTGGTGGCATCAGCATGAGACGTGCTGCAGTTTAGGAAGTTATATATTTTAAAAATTGTCTCCAACTACAGTGAGTAGTAAGCAATAGTCACTGAAAGACTGTCAGTTTTCTTGGCACTGAGGTTTTTTCAATTCAGAGAATGCCATCTATTTGCTTTTGAGAACTTAACATTAATCATTTGCTTCTTCTATCAAATGTAAAATTACAAATAATTCCGTCAATTAACTTGTCATAGATATGTGACAATATATCCTTTAAAATGCAAAGGAAAATGTCTAGAACAGAAGGATTTCAGACACTATTGGGACCCAGTTGAATCAAATGCACTAAAGACATCTTGAAATATAAAAGCTTGATTATAATGAAATTTGTCATAAGAAAACAAGACTTATGAGCTGAGGGTGTTTAAACTCAGTCTAAAAAATATTGTTTGTGGTCTGTGGCTCCCCTACATTTATTCTCTTATTAGGGAAATAAGAATTTACATCACCTTTTTGCAAAACCCAGGACATAAACAGTTAAAAAAGAGAATACAGTAGTGATAACTTTCAAGATATATTACATATTAAAAAATTAGAATATCAGAAGATTGGTGAAATATTTCAGAATATTTCAAACCCTTTTCCCACACTATAGATACTCAGTTTTACCGAGAAATTAGTAGCAAATAGTCTGTGAATTCAATTTTCTCTAATTCATTACCTTTCATCTAAGGAGGCAGTTGCTTTATTTTTAGCAAAGTACTTCTTTAAGAAAAACTGATATTATTGTCTTAAACAACCAAATACCATGTTTACATTAATTTCGTAACTGTAGACCTAAGCAGCATTGATGGTTCCCGGGGTTCCACCAGGGTTTTTGGAACATTCCTTTCACTGCCCATGCAGCAGTTTGTGCTGGCTACAGTTCTCTCTTGCCTTCAATCCTTAACTTGAATTCAATTTAATGCACATCCTTAGGCACATCCTGGAATATATCCTACTTACTGTAACATGAAAGAGTATGTCAAGTTCTAATGAAGATTATGGGACAAACAAACCAGTAGGCCATAATTCAGAATTTATGTTCTTCCCCTTCAAAAGGAAGTTGCTGAGAATACTCATGTGCAAATTTACAAACAGAAACCATTTAATGCTCAGCCTAAGACTTTGTGGATGAAGTTTTTTCATTAAGAGAAAGCAGTTATAGAAGCAGCAAAAATCATATATATTTGTACCTAAATTCAAGAGTATAATAGTTTGCTTCTTAACATGTTCTATGCTTTGCAATTCTCTAATTTAAGAAAGAAAAAGTTTCACCTGTCAGTTACTGCAGACAGTTCTATGGAGACAAGTATGTCATACAGTTTTCCACTCTCACAACAGGAGTTCAAGAGAGGGGATAACTTTCTTGATTAGAAGTAAAATGTCCTTTGCTCTCCTTTCTAACCTGTGACTTCCGGCAAAGATTTTACACACACAAAGCACCTACAGCAGGTGAGCATTAATTAATTTTAACCAAAGTTATTCACCGATCAAGAGCTATACTACAGATACCTTTTTATTTGGTGTAACCACAGAGGTAAGTATCAGTTTCTTTAATTGGCTGAGATGACTATGATTCTCTGAAAAACAGAGAAGACAGTTTTTGTGGTTAAAACAGAGATTTCAAACATTGTCTATACTGTGAATACACACAGCTACTTTTGTAAAACATCTTAGTTTTGTTACAGAATAAGAAAATGGTTTATTTTAAGAAGTGACTGAAGAATATCTAGAGAAGGCAGCAACCCCTTAAGCAGAATCTTGTAGGCAAGAGACTGTACTAAAATGCCTGATGAGAAAGACATCTTAAACTCCTAACTGAAATTAAGTTGAGTGATTTTTTGGGTAAATCATCACATGCTCAAATACCTACTGAGCTACTTCTGAAGATGCATTTTTCCATCTAAAAAGAATGTTCCAGATATATTAATTTAAGAATAATGCACTCAATCAGAATAAATAGTTGGATTTGAAAAATCTGACAAGAAAACTTACTTGATTGATAATTACCAAGAATTTCCCAACTTTTAAGTTTTATTACTTCACCACTGGGGTTCTAGACAGAGGCATTGTTATAGGATAATTTTACCAGAAATATACTATTGTTATATCCCGCTCCCCCTTTTAGCTATAGTTTGTTATAATAAAAGGCATAAACCAGATATTTAAGAGATGTTCAGACATTTAAAAATGAAGGGAAACATTGTTTTCCTTAAATATTTATCATTCTTTTCTTAAAATAAGATAAAAAAAATTCTTGCCTTAACTGATAACTTAAGCCAGAAGAATTGCAGATTTAAGATAATTTTCACCTTGATATCAGTTTTCAAATACTGATTTAGTATGTCTTATACTTCTGGGCTCATTGATTGCTTAGGCAAGAAAAGCTAAAACAAGAGAGAATGCGTGAAGTTGGTTTTTTTTTAATTACTTCCTATTCTGTAGATTCAATTGAGGAATTGTCTAACTTAAGTTATAGTAAGATCAGTGAATCATAAAATCAGTACCAGAATGCCACCTTTCACCAAATATTAAAATAAGAGGACCAAGAAAGCAGTTGTGTGTGGAAAGTAAAGTGAAAACAAGCCACAAGCTGCCTATTTTTATATTTCATGTCAATAAAAGGAGAATATTACGAAAAAATTAGAAATGGAAAATATTTGCTGAAAAAATAGATGTGTCAGAGCCCACTGTTACACAATACATTGAAGAAAATAGACATCTGATGATTGAAAGATAGGAAAAAGAAGAGTTCACACACTAAATGTTGTAGAAAGTATTCCTGTTGCATCATGCTGAACAAACCCAAAAAGTTCTGTAAAATATTTCTCATTTGGATGTTTTAGACTATAGTCCAATTCTTAACAGCATGTGTTGATCCTGTCTCTAGTCTGCTTGATGTCTGTTTATTCATTCACTTGCATAACAGGACAATTAGCAAAAACTATGCAGATCTGCATTATGAGCCAATAAGCCCACACATCTACAGAGCTCATACAATGAATTCTAGAACTTGACTTAATTCCTTTTATTACAGTAAGAGACATTTCAAACAGTTTTCATGAAGAGCGTGCCCAGTCCATATTGCTAGTGGAAAATATCCCTGGCAATCACATTAGAAGTTTAAAAACACACTTCAGTATATATTTAAGCCTAGAATGTAATTCTGTTTTGTACATCAAAATACATTCTTTCAGGAATTGGATATTCCTGATTGGCTGAATTTACTTCCAAAAATTGTTACACTGGGTAGGCTTACACAGTTAAGAACATTTTGTTTTTAATTCTTGGCTGGGAAATACCAAAGGAAGTACACTAAGATATTGTGAAGATTTATTATTTTCTGTAGAAACACATTGATGTATCATGCTGAGAAAAGTAGTCATAGTCATAATAATGTTGGTTCTGGATGACAGAAAATAGTAACAAAGATGATCATTACTTCTGCTATTAAAAAAAAAAAAAATTGCAAAACATTTCCAATGTTAAATGAAATAAGTCTGGGTAGCTCAGTACTATTAAAGCATAAGTACTTGTGTAACCCAGAAAATTATTTTGCCATTCTTGCTAAAAAGACAGAGGACTGGCAGAGAGCTCGTAGTGCTGGGTGCAGAATGCATCTGGCCCTGACTTGCTGGGAGCTGGTTTCAGATGTGTCAGCAGTTGCCTCGTGAATCAGCTTTGTTCTGGGCGTGCCTAAGGGGCAGGAGGCTGCCACCTCTTCATAGTGTCTGCAGGACAGCCTCTGTGGCTAATTGGTATGTAGTATGGCAGCATGCATGCCCCAGATGTTGTCTGGGAAGCAGAAAGAAGGCCAAAGATAGTTATAAGAATACATGCAAATACAGCTCCAAGCAAGCCGCAGGATGGAGGAGTGTCATGGTCCTCCAAAGAAAGACCTCACAGCACTGATGCCTTATGATAACCCTCTCCTACCATGGACAGCTTCAACGAGAACTTAGATTTACATTTAACGATAAAGGAAAACTATAATTAAATAGACAGGTTATTCTTTCAAAGAACAACACAAAGCTACAGATTCAATTTATCAAATTACAAAACAGTGTAAAATTTACTGTTCTGTAGCTACAATATATATATTATATATATATATATACATATATATACATATACATATATATATATACAATATATATATATATTACATTACACAAAAATATTTGAAAAGTATAAATTTTGTTATATTAAAGACTTGGAGAAGGATTAAGTTCTTATTGCTTAACAATCAAGAAAAAAGTTTAGCCAATAGAGAGGTTTTTTTTTTTAAAAATCACAGAAATCATTACTTTTATTCCAAAATATAGAGAGTTAACTATAGAGAAAAACATAATGCTTTTGGATTATCTCTCTCTACCTCCCTTCCTGTGGTTGATGTAGATTTGTTTCTTATTCTAGGTCTGCTTACTTGGTACCTACAATAAATTGGTTAAGGTATAGGAATTAGTGCAACTCAGAGACAAACAATACTTTAGGTCTGTATTTTTTTCCACTTAGCTATTAAAAACTCTAAGCATTGTTAGCTCTCATTGGCATGACTCAAAGGTTTTCAGTGATAGGTAAAACGTCATTTGAAGACTCACAATTACTAAAAGAGAGTACATCAAATTAATAAGCAATTTTGAATAAGTGATGAATCACATTTCATAATTGTTTATCTGCAGTTTGTGGACATTATGCATTTTTTTAGAGTACAAAATATTTAATGACAATGTCATACTCTATGTGGCAGAGTACTATAAGCACTAATATGTCTTATTTAATACTAAATACTGTGTGATAAGCTCATAAGAGCGATGATGATGTGAGAAAATGTACACTGCTCATAAGATGTGACCTTCTGTTTTCTACCCTATAAATGAACAACAGGTAGATAACACTGAATCAAGTATAAATTCACACAGTTAACAGAGTGAGCTGCCTATGTAATGGAAATTACTATAACTATTTACATAAGTTTATGAGGCTGTATCCAGCTGCTTAAAGGATCTCACATCTTATTCATACTGTATGTTGTCAGTGGTCTAATCATGGAGGTACTAGATACTCAAACACAAATCGCTGTTTTGTTCACTGATCTTTGAAATCTCATTGGAAGCAATTTAATATTGATCTAGGCTTGTAATCAACAAATGCATTTATGATTAGCCATGTATCCACATTTATAACTTTAATTAGCTCTGGAAGCGACTCAGCATTACCAAAAGATATTCATGAAAGATACCTGGTTAAAACACTGATAAACACTATATACATTTTGCTTAATTTTACACACAATACTTCTACCATTTGAATCACTTGTGAGCTCACAGATCCCTGCAAAAAAACTGCAGAAAAAGAGTCTCTCTGCAGTCCTAGTCTTAACTCTAAATGAGGACTTCACATTTGGGCAAAGCTTTGGGTGAAAAAAAAAAAAAAAAAGATTGCTGGAAACATTTGGGTAATGAATTCCTCTTCCCGGTGGGGTGAGCTGTAAACACGAGACAAATGACAATTTTTTTTTGCTCAGGAAAAAGTATTTTTGCAGAAAGTAGAGACCACTTCTTTTCAAAGCACATATTAAATTTGCTGGATATCAAAAAGACAGTCTACCAAACACAAATAAAGAAAAGGCAGACCAACAAGTTTGTGCCTTCAGACTAATTCTTTGACTGAAAAGGGGCTTAATTTTCGTATCCTACCATAACACACCCTGAGAGTAGTTGTATGTCCTTTCCAGACAAAGCAACACTCACTGACAAAGTTGGCTGCTTTCTCGGGAAAGCATGCTTAAGATTACATTTTCAGTGACTTATTGGAATACTATCAAATAGCAGAAGAGACTTCAGTCTAGGTCTCATTTATTCTTAAATATTGATCCCTACTACCCGTAGCTGAGTATCTTGCAGTACAGAGACTTAACACAACTTGACTTACAAAACATCTTCCATGAAACTGTCAGCGTCCACCCTGATATGTAGGCTTTAGGAATTAAATTTTAAAGCAACTTAATTCTGACTTCTGTTTCCTTCAATAAGTTCCTTGATTAATTAATTACAAAAAAATAACCAGAAGGTCATATTGTTTCCTGAAATACTACCTCTTTTCCTTCTCTTCTCAGAAGTCTGAGCACATGTTGTTCAGTTAACACTGTGACCTGTGGCTAAAAGCTGTAGAAAACAGCTGAAAACAGTTTAGTTAAACCCAAGACAAACTAATTCTTGTAGGCACTGGTTAACTTGTCTAAACTGTCAACTTTGTTAGAATGGTGAAGAGCCTGGCTCCATCTTAATGATTGCCATCTTCTCTCTCTCAGGCTGCATAAACTTCATCCCCTCAACCTCTCCTCACAGACCAAGAGATGCAGGCTCAAAACATTTGCTCCAGCCCTGCCCCACCACCAACTCTTTCTAGTTTATTGATATTAATATTATGATATCAATAATAATGTCCTCATAATATAATTGTTATAATGCAGTGCTAAAAGTGGACAATGTTCTGGATGGAGTCTATTGAGTGCCAAGTAGAGGGGAATAACCATTTATCCCAATTATTAGCTGCTTTACTTTTAATACAACTCAGCTTTTAATACAACTGATGCTGCCAAGGTACACTGCTTGTTCATTTTCAAACTGTGTCTGCCAAGGCACTGAGCTCCTTTCCAAGAGAATTGCTCCACAGCCATTCAGTACCCAACCCATACTGTTGCAAAGAAAAATTCCTCCCACCAGGCTGCATTTTGTATTTGCCATGTTGAAATTCATGAGGTTTTTCTTAAAACATATTCGAGCCATGAACAGAGTAAGATCACGAGTACACTCTTGCTATAAGATAGCATGAAGTAATTCCACTCCTGAAAGCAGGTTTCTTACTTACAAGATAAACAAGGTATTTTGTATATTCTGCTGTTGTTAGGAGTTACCCTTTCAGAACCAGTCATCTCTCAAATGATATAAATTGGAGTTATGAAGTCTTTAGAGCAAGATAGACATCAGGTAAATAGGGATTTATTTTTGGCAATGTATACTAAACATTTGACTTGTTAATTCACAGGCTTGACAGAGAATTTGCAGACTGCTTTAAACACCACATGCTAGCTACCCTCAAGATTTCGAAAGTAACCCTTGAATATTACTAGTAATTGCTTCTACCCTCATCTTCACACAAGACACACAGTTCCACTGTGTTCATGAAAATGGCCAGATGTGTGGGGCAGCACTTCAGTGGAGAGCTTTTCAATATGCAGAGATTAATATCAAAAAGTGTCATGATTAAAAAGAAAAAAATAGTATCTACTGATATGACATCAACCTAGTTTTGAAACTCGGTAAGGGCAGGGTAAAGATAAGAGCCTTGACTGGTGGGTCAGTACTTGTGTTCTGCCTGACTTTGCATTCCCAAGCAACCTCAAGATTACTTATTTGTTCCAAGTTGACTGTAATCAAAGATGGGAAATATTCACTACTCAATAAGATCCAGAGCACTGTATTGCTCTATATCTCTAGCAACTGAAGGGGGGGGGGGGGGGGGGGGGGTGGCATTTTTTGTTTGTTTGTCATTAAATGCGTTAGTTGCCAAAGCTAATAGCACAAAACCTTTCTCAAAGGATTAAATACATGAACATATCCGTCTGTCACACCAGGGGTGTTTATTTCCAGCAGTTTTTTGAAAGAAAAAAAGATTGCTTGAAAGAAAAAAAAATGTTTGCAAAGAAACAATCTTCTTGTCTACCCGAAGCTTCTTTCTTATGTTAATTTTCTTTGAAGACATAAACGTATTGTCAAAGTATCTTTAGGAAAAATACTCAGTCCTAAAATTCTGAAAGGTCAAATTCTTATCAGGGCTATATAAAAACAGTATGACACCATACTGAGAAATCTGAGAAAAGTAAGGTAATGGAGCACTTGAATATACTGTGATCAACCCCTACATTTACAGATGATCTAAAATCAGGGTTGGATTGATCAGACAACTTATTTATATAAAGACCACAGTTTCCGAGCTTCACTGTTTCCAGCACAACTTTAACTGTGACAGCCTATAGTTGTACAGAGAAAGGTAAATCAGATGGCACTCTAGTCTCCTCCGTAACTTCAGAATGTATCATTTTGGTGAGATCACAGAAGCCAAGATGCTCTGGCTAAGCTGAACAATTGAATTCCTGCTCTCTTTGTGGTCTTGCATTATGAGAGACTCCTGAGCCATACAGGACATCTTGCCAACCCATGGCCTGAAGGCAGTTTTGTTCCTTTGCTAGGATCAAATCAGCTTCAGCATCCAGAGCTGTGTTGCCTATCAGGCTGCTACAAAATTCACCTGCTGCTATCTTAACTTAATAAGGTGCTAAGACTTGTGGTATACAATCCACTTCATCTTCTAGGTGATCAGAACAGGACAGCAATTCTTTCTGGTCTATGACTTTTAAGCTCTTTCCCAGAGGTTTCTCAGCTGCAGAAAGGAGATAATCTTGAGAATTTGTGAGTTGCAAAACAAGTGAAAAGAGGGAGTCATGTCACATACGTTTCTTAGACTTTTATTCCTAAGATTGATCTACAAACCATTCTTTTCACTTTCAATGATACAGTAAACATTCCCAGGAACTCCAATTATATAGAGATGTGCATTTCAACTGTACAACCTTTACTGTCCTTGCTTTAAAACAAATGTTTAGATGTTAAGAAGACATAAAAAAAAAGCCTGGTTTATCTTTTGTATGGGATACACAGCAGTGCACAGACAGTGCACACACAGTCTGAAATACTTCAGCTAATTATGTGTATAGTCATATACTTTAGTGAAGTAAACACTCACTAAAGCCAGACCTTCCCATCATTTTGCAATCCATATCCATCATTAAAATACATGTATTTTAATGATAGATCTATGTATTAAAATACATTTGAACTATGTGTATGAAGACCAGAGGATAAGAGAACAGATACATTTACCACAAAGACAGAAACAAACCAGAAGGGGCACTTTGAAAAAGTTATCTGAAAAATCTCTTACAGGACATTAGACAAATGACTAAGTCATACTTAGAAAGCTATCCTTGAGGGTTTTTTCCCTCTAATTCATCAGACATATCATGTACATGTTACATTAATACAAACACTCCCTGCTAGCCTGGCCAGCTCCCTGAAGACTGTCTTCTTTCAAGAAATAAAGAAAGGTGAAAACCATGTCATTTAATTTAATAACCACCATTCTCCCATATCATAACACCATCTTCAAAAGAAAAGCAAAACAATAAAAAAAAAAAATCCAGGTAAATTCAAAATACCCCAACAATGTATGTGAAATCTACCCTACATTAGCTGTTATAACAACTTCCTCTCTTTTCCAAAATCAAAACATAACACACATAAAAAGCATACTCAACTCGTATCAGTCTTGATCCCCAACACCATCTGTTAGAAGAACCCACAGTTTCTCCTCTTGGAGCTCTTCATACTCCTTCACAAGCCTGAAATTCTACGAGCTTCTCACATGTAACCATGTGCAGTTGCTTCCCCAGCTGAAAGCTGATTGCCCCCACTGCCAGCCATGGAGTGCATTCTGTGTGCTACATCTCATTTTCCTATCAGAATCATCTCGAGTCTAATGAATTACACTACATTTAACACTAATTAGAGTTGCTCAAAATTTATTTTAAGCAATGCATCCATTTTTACTTGGGTATTTTTGGCAGTCTCTTTATTTTAAATTCTAATTTTGCTGTTCAGAATGTTTTCTGGTATTGAGGAATTGTAATTGTCTAGCCTTGAATTATGTCTTTTATGTAGCTCTAAATTGAATGTATTCCAGAACATGTTCAGAGGTTTCCCAGGCAGTAATCTGCATTGAGAAAAAAAAAAATAAAATAAATAAATCACATCTTGTAGTCAAAAGTCATGCTTCATATTTGCTGTTTCCACTTATGCATATTTGTTTTATTGCTTTGGCTCGAATCCAGACAGGTGGCAAGCGTGCTTACCAGAGGTATTTACAGCAGTTCTGTCAGCACAGTCTTCCCAGTGAGGCTGACTTGAAAACCAAAAGCATTTCAGGGACAGTGCTGACACTAATACTCAGGACTCAGTTTCATGAGCTCTAAGAGCAAGCTTTCAAAAGCTTAAAAGACCTCCAGCAGAAGGACAACTAATAGCAAAAAACAGTAGGGGACTCAACTACTACCTTCTGTTCTGGCCCAAAGGCTCTGAAGAGATTCACATTTCATTGTTCCAGAGCAGGGGAAAAAAAAATAGTGAAGATAAGGAAGAATAAACTGGAAACTGCTTTCTTTGATGCTTCTCATCTCGGAGAAATAGTGAAGACATGAAAAGCAAAATCCAATTATATATTTTCTAGCATGTGATGACCACAGAGCAATAAACTGAGCAGGGAAAACAAAACCAAAAATGCACTGATGTGAACATTAAAAACTGCATGAATCAAATACAGTCTGTTTCTTTTCGTTTCATGAGTATAGTGTTCCACAACTATGTGTTCAAATGTGTGCAACACCTACAATACATGCTATTACATGTAGAGATGAAAGATATAAAGCTGGTTCAGACAGTATTTCTTGTATTTTTGTCTTGGGATATATTAAAAATCTGTGCTTTGTTTATTTTATTTAATTTTGCTTCTTTACTGAACAGCATAAGACTACATATTGCTGGAATAAGCTATCTAAGTGGCTCAAACTGATACTGATCCTTGGATAATAAATTATTAAAATTTGGCCATTGTTGAGTTGTTAAGAAAAAGAAAAGACACACATTTCTGGAAATATGTGTATTACTAAAAGAATTTCACTGAAGATCTTGGACCAACATTAATCAAGATTATTTCTGAACAGTTTTAATCAAGTTTGGGCTGTTTTTTATTTATTGTACAATTCTTATTTTAAATCACATAACACTGCTTCTGTTCCTTGAGGAGAAAAGTTTTGAATCTGAGATTAGGGGCTAGCAAAAGCACAACGGAAAAAATATGCACCAAAGATTTCTTATCTCTCTTTTCCACTTAAAAATACATTTTCACATCATGCAAATTCACTTTAAAGCAGGTGAGATTTGAATCCACTGTATATTTGCAGTAACCATTCAGCATTTTTGTTATTCTATTTTTTGTAAACATAAACTCCCAAACATGAATGGTGCATGCTATTTTTAAATCTCTCTGTCCATTTTCCCAGAGAACTCTCAAGTTCTAATCTTCTCGGTTATTTTCCTTCTCACCAATATTGTTATTTTCTGCAAACAGTTGAAATTATAGGGAATGGGATACCTTCTTCTACTCTGCAGCACAATTTTGAAAATCTTGAGTGGCATGAACTATCACTGAGCTACAGGACCAACTTCTTTTTCGTAGTGGTAAGGGACAGATTGCAAAGGCATTCAACAGATGCTAAGCTTGAAAATAGGATGTCTTGTGAGATTTTTCAAGTGCATCTAGGCTTAAAATTTTTGGAAGTTACTTGGAAAACTCAATTTTTGCTTACTTCAGTTTTCAGGCATGACCTTGAGCATGTCATTGTGAATCTCATGTTCTCTCACTCTAAAGTGGATACAATAAAATAATGGCCCCATCTCACATGGTAACATCAGAAGAAAATCATTCTTTTTGAAGTCACAAGGGGGCTACTTCATTGGGTGTGACTTTAATGGGTATATCTGCTGTTTTGGAGCAAGTGAGTCTGAGCAGTACACACAGAACAATAATTTTACTTTTTAATTGCATAAACCACTAATTAAAATGCACAAAGTCAATACAATTCATCAAATCGTAGTAAATTCCTAAGTAAGGGCAGCAATATGCATCATAAAATAGTCTCTAGCATGTCAGGGTTCTGACAGTGTGTTTATCACATATTTCAGCACACAACACAAATAAATCTCAGTGAAATTTCACTTTCACGTATTTCCACTTTCGTGAAGGGTATAATCTGCCTCACAAAAATTTGCTTCATACTTGCATGACCAGTCTGGTTCCTGTGAAAGGCTGGTGAGAAAGGTTGCCACTCCCAGGCTACAGAGCCACCACTGTAGTGGAATGTGATGTCTGGGAGATCTTGGACCCCAAGCCATGCATCCACAGAATATGAGCAGAAATACTTGAAGTAGTGTGAGAAATATCTGCTTGAAATCTTCTTTCATCAAAAACCTACTTATTTCACTGGTTTCTACTTCTCCTTTATCTCCAGTAACATAATATACATCTTTTAGAAAATCAGAGTAATAAAAGATCCTGAGCAGGAAAAAAGGCAGGTTCAGCAATGGAGGCTGTAGTTCTGTATATGCCCATAGACTAATACCCATTTTAATCCTGAGCATGTGCTTTGAATCTACTTAATAATGACACCATAAGGCTAATTCCTAAATGCTTTTGTCCTGACTGTTGTAATTATGCTAGAATGGCAAGTCTTTAAAAAAACCAGCCTAATTGTCATTTCATAGCAAATGCTTTTTCTTATAACCTTTACTTTGGAAATAAACTCATCAGACAAAACACATTATTAGAAGGTAAATCAAGTCTCCAGTTTCATCCTGAAGCTACTGGCAAATAGAACTGAAGAATACTATTCAACTGCATTGAACTAACTGAAAAATCACAACATATAATTGATATGTCGATGCAGTTGTCTGAGTCCTGTCAAGTCAGCCTGCATTTCAGACATTTGCATCTTATTCAGAGAAACAGGAAAGATCCTGATTGCACTTAAGATTGCATTCAAACTGTGTCATTGCCTCAGACTAATAGCCCTGTTAAGCTCTTTGTTTGAAAGCTTTATTATTTTCAAGGAAAATACTGTGGGCAAAGAAAGTTGTTTTTAAACAGAGAAAGGTGATACAAAGCTTGCTTTGCACTGTCATTGTATAACCCTGACTTTAGAGAAACAAACAGAATACAAATTAAAATCCAGAAGATAATTATTCTAGGTAAATAATTAAAACAGAATTTGTATGCTATCATATCAATTTCTCTGCTGTGAAGTGTGTAATGTTTTGTTATACTGAAAGAAGGTTCATTTCAATAAAAAATTTTTAATAACTTCCCTCCACTAAAGAGAGCAATTGGTAGGTATTTCATATCATTTAACTTTGAGAAAATAAAGTATAGGATCTCTTATATTTATAAAAGGTTAAACTTAAAATTACAATAATTCAGTTAATAGATAAAGAGCTGATAACAGTAATTCACATTATCCTTTTACAAAACTGATTTGTTTAAAAATGAATGTGTTAGGTAGACTAATAGTATTGAGAGATGGAGAGACTGCAAATAATTTCTTGATTGACGTTCTGCTTCCAGACAGGAAAATAGGAGAGAACAAGAATGTAACCATTTTTCTCATGCTATATAAGAAGTGAGCACTAGTTTTTGGGCTCAGTTTCTAAAAGCTGAAAATTCTTCCCCCTGTTCAAAAACAGCATCGTTGTGGTAGACATGGACATATAATTACCCTTTTCAGTGTGTTGGCTGGTACACAGAGTGGCCAGAGCCTCAGTCTGAGAGCACTCAGCAGGATGGACCCAGGGATGGCAGGGCCTGCCTGCTTTGGGGAATCACAGTTCTCCCGATGTTGTTTGTGGCTACTTTATCACCACCACACTGTGGAAGTTCTGTGGGACTGACCACGCTGTCAGTCTCAGTACTGGATTCAACACGCTTTTTCTGACATGCCGAAGTAATGCTGGATTTACAAGGAGAAAATGACAAGGAGGAAAAAAAAAGGGTGACTGAATAGAACAAAATTTATAGAGAGCTTCTGGCCAGTGATTAGGGGGACTCTTCAAGCATTTCTTATTCCATAAGTGGTAGTTCTTCACTGCCTTGTCTTAGAGTCTTCTTTAAACTCCTCACAGAGATCAAATAAAGTTTGTTTGTCAAATCCCTATGTGCAAAAATCTGTTTCTATATTAGACCTAAAAGCAAGAATGTGCTAAGCTCTCTAAATCCTGTTAGAAAGATAAATCCCTAAATCTTCTTCACTGTCTCTAAAGTCAAGTAATAGTTTTTGCTCTTCTCTTTGTGCTGTTACTTTCAAGCATTGACTTGAATATGTTAAATCTACCTACTAAATACTTTGTTATATGTTCATTTCATCTGAAAATGCACTTTCCTAACTCCCCCATCCTCAATGAAAATTCATAAATACTGCTATATATTAGTATTGCTTAATCAAGTTTTATTTAATGTGGAAATCCATCTGTACTTTTCTCTATCTGTAGCATGTACTCTATCAAATCTGAGACTAGCACTTCTCTCAGTGTTCACTAATTCTTATATACATGAGTATATATTTATATACTTATATATAATTTTACATTTCTGTTATTATACAGTTATATATATTTATGTCTATGTACTTATGTCTAGACTTGTATAATTCTTGTATATACTAATTTCCCATTTCATACATATCACTGCTGCACTGTTTGGAGATTTCAGCCTAGAATGGCCGTGCAATCTGAACTATAATTCAACAACTGAGCATATTGAAGCCATGTGAAGTAAAAAGGCAAATAACTGATTATTAAAGCCGCAGTGACTGATCTTCTGTTGTGATGATCTAAATAAACTTGTGTTGACAATATAGTAAAAAATGCACAGACACATAATTTTTTGTCAACTTCCTGCCACTACTACGAGCACATGTGCACAACATTACAGCTTGTGCACATTACAGCTTGTGCACAATCATCTCAGTTGAAATCCTTTCTACCTTCATACTAGAACCACCAGATGAAACCCATGTTTTGACTG
This sequence comes from Sclerurus mexicanus, assembly GCA_013396755.1. NCBI lineage: Eukaryota > Metazoa > Chordata > Aves > Passeriformes > Furnariidae > Sclerurus > Sclerurus mexicanus. The sequence goes on from VWZF01005254.1 coordinate 15,988, forward strand.
CAGCGGAGGCATATAATTTTGGGATTAATCTTTTTCCCCTCTCTTATTATGTTTCAAGAACAAGCCAGACTGGTTCACAGATGGTATTTCTAGATACAATGATACATAAACATGTTGACTGAACTAGAACTCTTTGACCTGGGTGCTTCAGCAGCAAGTGGATTTTCTACCCACTGTGCAGTCTCTGCTAAGAAATCTAACCAGCATACTCTACAATATGAGAAAAGGACCACAAAAACTACAAGAAAAAACAATCTGCAGGAAAAAAATTGTTTCAATAAAAAAAACTGTAGCAAGGTTGTGAGGAGAAACTGTGTTGTGAACTTTTATATCCTTATAGTGCTACAACACTATTACTACTTTAAACTGTATCATTTTTCAAACTGCTGTAAGGAAGGAAAGGTATGAGAAATTTAGAATAAGATTTTCATTTGCCTTGTGGCAGAACCAGTGTTGTTGTGGTCACATAGTGATGTCACTTGGAGGAATAGTAGAAGTATATTAATAAAAAAAGTTTAACAGGTTATTTCAGTAGGGGAGTCCACTATGGATATGGCTGTCAACCAGTGGTAATTTTCTCCCAACTCACAAAAAGGAGGATGTTTTTAAAGGCATCTTATTGATTTATAAGCAATATAAACATGATCTTGCTCATAAACAAATGCTGAATGCTTGTGAAAAGTAAAGGATATATTATTTTAATGTAACAATACTTAGCTAGACTAATTTTCCAAAAGATTAAAGATTAAAAAAAATTACAAGAGATGCTTCTGTTTCAGTAGCATTTTCATGCTTTAAATGACTTGATATGAAATAGTTGTGTTTCAGCTTAAAGGTATTTTGAAGTCTTAATTCGATTTAGCAGCCAGAAATAGACAAACAATAATTTAGAACTTGACCAGGAGTGAATCTTCCAGACTCTGATTTGAGAATTTCAGCCCTGTGGGTCTGCCAGTGTTTATAATTTGTCAAAAGCCATTATTAAGTTCTAGGGCAGTTTATAAACTGTGAGCACTGTCTTCTATAGAACTCCTAGTTCTTGTATTGTTATTTATCATCATTAACAGTGCTTTACCAGAATTTAAATTTCATTATATGGCAGAATGATGATGTCTGAATGATCACAAACCTTGCATTGCCCTGTTTACCAGGAAAGGTAATTATACACTAATATGTTGTTCACTATTAAAACATTTTTCTTTTTTACTTTTTTCATTCTTCTTTTTGTTTTGGTTTGGTTTGGGTTTTTTTGGGTTTTTTTTTTTTCATTCTCTCTGCACTAAGCAACAAGATTTTGAAGACATAGGAAAAAGAAAATTTTATTACCTTTCTTAACTTGAAGCTACTCCTAACTCTCAGTGATTGAACTAATGTTCCATTCAAGGTAAATTTAAAGGAGAAATAAAGAAAAAAACCCAAAACCCTCACATATTACAGACTAAAGGTAACATAACAGCCTCAATTCTCTCTACATTATGACTTTTAAGTTACAGGAGCAACTTAAGTTCAAAGGGTTTGAAACACTACTTTTGCTGTGCGGGGTGGAGGGGGAAGAAAAGAAAAATGCTATGGTTTAAATATATATCAATAATTTAAATATATATAAAATATACTTGGATTAAGCAGCATACTTTGAAATAAAAATAATGCAAGTATTGTGATAATTCGATGTTGAACTGCTTAGATGCTTGACTAATACTGGCATTAAAAATCATGTAGGCAGACTTGGAGTTTTGGCCATTTGTTCTAGATACGAAATCAAATATTTTAAAAAAGTAATCCTGAATTTTCAATTTCCTATCTGAGTTGTCATCTGGGGCCATAATGTTTATAAGCATGGTCATTCCTTCCAGAAGAACATCTTTTTAATCCTGACACAAACTGACACTATCATTAGTCATTTCTGAGCCCTTTATTTAGGAAATACTGCAACATTTTAAGAACCAGAGTTTTCTTAGTAATGCAGTTCTGCTTAGATTGATAATTGTTGATTGTTGATGGACAAAACATATTTAAAAATTGTATGGCTTGGCAAAATCCAAACAACTGACAGAATCATTATGAAAGATCTCATGAAATATAATAATTTCAGGTAAATATTTAAAAAATCCTGTATCTCAAAACTGCTGAAAAATGAGACTATCACCCAACCATGCCATATGCATGTACAATTCAAATAAAATAGTTTCCAGAATTTTTCAAACTTTCAAATTAATAATGCTCAACAGACTATAGGTAACAATACAAATTCTCACAGAAGACAATTGTTTACACAAGTGAAAATAATGAAGATAATGTGAACAATACTAAAAGGGAAGGTGTATTTATTAGCTAATATATGCCCATCTAAGACTAAAACTGTGATTGGTTATAGTTTAAAGGGATTAGATTTGGAACTGAAGTCACTGTCTCTGACAGAACTCCACACCAAAGTGGATCCTGGAAGGTGCCAGTTTCAAATGAATGTATTACTTTTTTGTTTGACCTAGTTAATGAGGTTATAAGAAATTGAATTTTCTTAAATAGGCACACCTGAACTCAATATTATGAAGGATGCATATGCTTATAATCTGTAGATATTGGTGATGCTATGAAGAATGAGATAATACTACAAGAATAAGTAGATGCTGCTTCCTAGTAGGAAAAGAAATAATATTCTTAGTACAAAATTTCAAAGTAATGGAGTAATGAAGTAATAATGAGTTCTACCATATAGAAATACATCAGTAGTTGAAACTGATGAAAAACGAGAGAGATCTGGGTATATTTTTTCAGTCATAGGATCATTATAAGCAACAATGTAGGAAAAAATAATGCTAAGATCTGTCAGACAAAGTATCTGCAGTATTGAAAGGTAATTCATAACTACACAAGACACAGAGAACACCTCAATTAGTATATTCTGTGTGATTCTGATTATCTATTTTCAAAACCAGGTTAGCTTGAAACAAGGCTAGTAACTGGCTGCTAGTGTGACCAGGGAAGGAGCATTTCTCAAAGGAAAAAAAAAAAAAAAGTCATAGCATCATAGAATGATTTGTGTTGAAGGAGACAATAAAGTTCATCTAATTCCAAACCCTCTGCCATGGGCAGGGACACCTTTCAACTAGACCAAGTTGCTCAGAGCCCCATCCAACCTGGCCTTGAACACCTTATCTAGTTCAGCACAAAAACAACTGATAAAGATACTGAGTCTTTTTAAGTGTCTTTGTGAGTACTAAGGAGGCTGGGAGGCAGAAATCAAGTAGCTAATCAAGTAGCTAACAAGATAGAATGCACTTGAAGAGTCTGGCAATGATTAGAAATAGGTTGTCAAGAGTCCAATGCTTACTGTCTACGTTCTTTTAGGTATTCTACATGTCAAAATTATAATGTTCAATACCAAATTCACTTATTTGCATGAGATTTTGATTGAGCAGAATAATACACTAATGCATTTAAATGACAATATGAGCCCAAATCACACTTAGCAGAGTATAGCAGTGTGTTTATTGGTAACATAGGTTTCAACAGAAAATAAACCCAATATTTTTTAACTTATGAGTAAGCAGAGTGCTAGATTGAACACCTGAATGAAATAACAAAAGGAAAGAGCTTAAGTTTCTTTCAGATAATGTTTGCCTATTAGGGAAAGAATTTAATACCAGTACAGGCATCATCTCAGAGGTGGAATATTAATTCTGGGAGAAGAGTACCTAGGAGGAAAATTTACTGTAATCTCAAAAGTGTTGCAGGCAAATTCATTATTGTTTCCTGATTGCTGATTTGCACTGTAATTTTACTGCAACAACTCTGTTCTTTAGGATTGTGGTTGGTCAGCTGGAGAAGACAAGAGCTCCCCCATCAGTGCATAAGCTAGGAATTTTCTCCATTATTTTTTGTTTACTTGTGTGATTTGTAACTGCAGGTCTAGAGTGTGTAACTCTCACACCTGAAGTTTGTTACTTTCGTTAATGTGTTCTGCTATCTTTGGTAGTCAGTGCACACGAATTAACTATTCCATAGGCTGTTGGCACTACAGGTCTAGCTGCCTGAAGCTGTGAGCCAGTGACCCTACAGACCCTGAACAAAAATCCTTTGGAATATTAGAACAATATTGCAATAGAATTGAATGTGTCTTATTTATTGAAACACTAGATTTTATGCAGAAAAAAAAAGTATTGGTAGGCTTGTTTATATTATTTTAGATAATGCTTACAGAAATAGAACTTCTCCCTATCAATATACTGGAAAGAATTTTAGGTGTCTTTTATTTAACTTGGTAATTGGATTTGCACTCTTTGAGTCTCACAAAGATGATAAAAGCAATTGAAAAAGATAATTGAGTGTGTCCAGATGGGAGAAAAGGAGGGAATTTTCCTACTAAATATTTACATGTGGTCAGTGACATAGATTCACAGGAGAGGAGCATAGGAGAGAGCACAGGTCAGCTAGGATCTTTAGGACCCTGATTCCATCTAGTCATTGCTTCTGATCTATATTTGTGGGTTTCTTAGATACCTAGCAGTTACATGTCAGAATGATGGGTCTCAGTCTAATTTCAGGATAAAGCATCAATCTGCTTGTAAGCACTGTAGCCCAACCTGACAGAGTTTCAGAGATACTACAGGACCTGTGATTCCTATGAAGAGGGTAATTCTGAGATCAGCTTGCAGTGATGGACAAGATATTCTATCAAAGCTCTTCTCAGATTGTAAGATTGTAAGCAAGAACTGTCCCAGGAGTACCTGTTGTAGGTGTTGCCAATCTCTATTTTTCTGAATGTTAACAGCACTTTTAGAACAGATTTTATTTTTTTCCCGTTCTCTACTGCCTAGTCTGTAACCTCTTGCCATTTATTTTTCTTGCTTTTCTGGAGACAACAACATAAAACAGGGCAGACATATTCTTCCCAGTATGAACCTAAAAATATCTTTTCTTCTGTATAATATAAAGATTGCTTTCTGGTAGCCACTACTAAAACATTCTGGTGTTTGTCCATCAGTCCGGGAACACAGACAAGAGCTTGCTGAATATTTCATCCTTCATCCCTCCTAAGGTACTGAGATTGCACATCATTAACTCCAGATGTACTCTATCACTGAGACTAAAGGAAAATGCAAGAATTCAAGACCATGAATTTTTATTGCTCATGTAATTCTGAGAATATGCCATTCTTTCAAAGTACATGGAATGCTGATTCAAAAAGAAAATAAATTAATGCAACGAGTAAGAGAACAGTATGGAGAAAATGGCAGAGTCATAGTGGGATATGCAACACAGTTCATAGTATTACACACCTTTTCAGAGGGCAAAAATTGAGAGATGGTTTTAAAGGAAGGCTTTCTAAAAATTTTGAGATATTAACTGAATACATTCAAGAGTTACTGCAGTACTGGAGCAAAACAATTTCTAATAAAATTTAATCTAATAAAGGAAAAAGTGATGTATAAAATATTTGCACAGAACTTCTATGCATTTAATCAAAGCACACACTGTTAAGCCGACAATACATAAAGGAAACAAGACAACAAAATCTTACTCCAGGAAAATGAATGCAAATTAGTATCATCAGCTTAACTTTATTTGTTAAACAAACAAGAATATGGGGGTTTTAATAATAATAGGTTTTTTTTAAGAGATACAATATATGTTTTTTTTCAATGTCAATGACAACCTTGAGATTTAATATAGAGATATGTGACATATTGTATGCATCTTAACCTAATATGTTGCCAAATATTTAATTCTGAAATAATGACTACTATATGGTAAATTCAAAGTAAAGTATGATACTTCAAGGCCAACTACATCTAGGAAAAGATTTGTTTCCTGTTCTCACTCAAAATAACTTACCTCAGGTTTCTCTCAAGCACTAGTGAATTCAGGGAATTTCAAATCCAGATTTTGTTTCACCCTTATTTATTTTGGAGAATCAGAAAAAAAAAATATCCATATGCTCATATAACACTAGTGGGATCTCATATATGTTCCTTTTTCACTATTGCCTCAGGACAAACAGCACTTAAAAGGGAATTGAGGATGTGGCTAAAAATATTATAGATATAGATATTTTGTAGAAATCTCAATTGTTTTCACACCTTTTTCATATTGAAACACTTGGGTATCTTCATGCAAAACTGCTTACTGCCAAAATAGAAACTCTTCAGGTTGTTAGGTCCTGTTAATTCAAACTTCCATTAATTACAAAAGAGAAATAATTCAACCATTAAAGGGTCATCCAATATTTTGAAGACATCTTTCAGGGGTGACAAGGTCAGGTAATTTGCAACCAAGTCTGAATAATTTCGTTTTACTTCTTGTCTAGTTATTCTCCAGCTGGGACATCTGCTGGAGTGTTTCAACGCTGGAACTCCAGCTATGATTCCTATGCTGTCCTTAAGGCTTCTCAGACAACCATTTACATGAGAAAGCTTGATGTCAACTGAAACAAAAAATCAAGTGAAATATCCAACCACAAATGTTAAAGCTCTCTAGAACATGGAGCTTCAGGAAAAAAAGTTTAAAAGGTGAACTCTCTTCACACTGACTCAGAGTGCAAACTACAAATATGGAAATGCAAAGCTTATCAGAGAATCGTGTTGGAAAAGATCTCTAAGATCATTAAGTCAAACCTGTGACCTAACACCACCATGTCAACTATATCATGGCACTAAGTGCCACATCCAGTCTTTCCTTATGAAAACATATAGAGTAGTCTGTGTATGTATGTGTGTGTGTGTGTGTATTTTTTGACCCTGACCAGCAGCTAAGCACATTGCTAGTCATTTGGTCTCTCCCCACTTCAGAACGGATGGGGAAGAGAATCAGGAAAAGAAAAGTGAAAAATTTGTGAGTTGAGACACGTAGTGAAGAAAAGTGTGAAGTTTCTTCATAAAAGTGAAGAAAAGCTGTGCAGGCAAAAAAAGGAAAATAAGGAATTCATTTATTCATTACTTCCCACCAGAAGGCAACTATAAATGTCCCTCCTTCCTTCTCCTTTTCCTTTCAACTTTTATTACTGAGCAAAACATTATATGTCATTGAATATTTCTTTGGTCAATTCTGGTCAGATGTTCCCTTCAAGCTTTTTGAGCATCCCCATATTTGCTCAGAGAGGCAGAGTGGGTAAAAGAGAAAGCACTGATGTTGTACAAACTCTGCTCAGCAACAGCCAAAATACTGGTGTGTTATCAAAAATGCCTTTGTTGCAAATTCAGAAGACAGGACCATACAGTTTGCTAAGAAGAGAATTAACTTTATTCCAGCCAGACTCATTATGGTATGTGGTGAGACGCTGGATTATTATATTAATTATTGAGTTGGATTAACTCAAATTGGGGGGTGGGGGCGTAGAAGGGATAGGTTGACTCTCACAGACATGAGGTGATACCCTATCCCATATCTCAGCCCCGTAGACACTCCTGGGGTGACCCCAGAGCATCCGCCAGCCAAAGGCATCCTGGGAGCACACCCACACCAGGCCCCTGGAGCCCCTGACTCAGCCTCTGATTGTGTCACACAGTATCAGCAGCATCCCTCACTAAGCCCCAGGGCGGCCAGACCTGGAGTCCCACGTGAGAGGGGTTGGCCACAGAGGGAAGGTGTAACCTGATTTTTAATTAAAAAGTAAAAAAAACCCCTCACATTTAAAGTTTTTTATTAAATCAGTCATATTTCTTCCAGACAACTATTGGATAATATGTCGTTGTTGCTTATCCAAAAATACAGTAACACTTCCTGCAGTTGCTTCACATTTTTTCCTGTATATAGTAATATACTTGTTTGATATAAACTTACTAATATATAAATATATTTCAGAGATTAAGTTATCTGACAACTTCCTAGATGTATTCCTTTTTTACCTTAAATAGCTTTCCCTCAGCATTCAGCTTTAAAATGAACTAAAAAAAAATCAATAATTATTCTCTTCAATAATTTAATCCATTAGATCAGGACTTAGAAATTTTTATAAAAATATTGATTTAAATATAAAAAAGATGTTAACAAGACAACTATTATTTCAGAAAACATCAGTCATTTTCCATCCTGAACATGGTTCCTGCAAGTTTTAACATATTTAAATTTTGGAGTGGTAGGGGGAATAACAGGTGGTTATGCATCCAGAAACACTCATGAGAAATATGGTAAGATCATCATGTCTACAGTGAGAAACTCTCTCTCAGATACCATAAACCTCTTTTTCTTTTAACTCTTTCTAGGTATTACTGATACAAATTAGGATAGCTGCCTTAACCATGGAGTTGAAAAATCACAAAAAGGTATGTGGGAATTTTATACAAAACTACTGAAGTTCCTTTGAAATGATGAAGCATTGACTTTCTTAAAGCTTCCCAAAACATTAATGTTAATCCATAACTGTTCCAAGGGATTTAAAATGTACTGAATATGGCTAATGAGCAATATACTTAGATTCAAGCATAACCAAATCAGTCAGAATTTTTAGAAGCAGGTTTTTTCATAAACTAATGCTATCTAACAAAAGTTTGCTGTTAATATTTATGTATTAATTCTTATCCTGTGCTTGCAAAAAAACCCAAACAAAAACATTTTAAAAAAACCCATTCTTATTTCCTAAGAAGAAAATAGTTTTCATGCTACTATTGAACAGTAGTATCTGAGAAGCCTAAATACTTACATGACTCTGAATCTATGCACCTAAATCCATGCTCAGGAACACCTAATTAGACTATTCAGAAGTATTCCAGTTCAACTAAGGCTTTCACACCAATGGGATCAAATCCACTTCCCTCTTATGTGTGATTTCATACTACTTTTAAAGGAAAAAATGAAAGTAAGTGACAGTGCTTTAAAGTTTCAAATACCATTCAGCACACTGTAGAGAACAATTCAGCATTTGGATTGCTCACAGAAAACAAAAACTAGTCTTAAGACCACCAACACATTAGGAGCTGTCCACCAGCCATGGATCACTTCTTCCTGTTCTTGGAACAACCTTGACAACATAAGGGAGAAGTCACACCATGTGCCCGAGAGCACTGCCCACATGCTTCTTGAACTCCTGTAAGCTTGGTGCTGTGACTGAGGAGCCTGTTTCAGCACCCAGACACCCTCTATTTGAAACAGCTCTTTCTAATACCCAACTTAAACCTCCCCTGACACTTCAGGCCATTCCCTCCGGTTCTGTCAGCGGTCCTGGTTCAACTACTTGAAATTTTCATGTGCATTTTCCATTGTACTACTATGATATACTTGTTTGGTGCCTCAGCTACTTCACTCTTGCATATCACTTTTCTGTCAGGAAAATGGACTTCTTTTTGGATTCTCTCTTATCACTAAGATGCACTGCCATTCTTACCTTCAAGTAAGACCCATACAAAACTAGTACAAAAGATGGAGGTACCAGCAACAGGTGATCTGGGCCACTCTCTGCTCAAACCAGGGCTAGCTTCAGTGGCATGTCTCATTGCTCAGGATGTGCTTCAGGTGAGTTTTGAGGCCCTCCAGGAATGAAGTTCCCACAGCTTTCCAAGGCAACATTTTCCAGCAGTTACATGCTTCTTTCACGTGAAATCTTTGGCTTATATTCACTTTGAAATTTCTGTGTTTCAGCTTATGATTATTGCTTCTGTCCTATTAAGGTACATTATGGAGAAGAGCCCATCTCTGCCCTCATTATAACTTCCTAATTAGATGAGGATTGCAATCAGATCTTTCCTTAGCTTTCTCTTCTACACCCTAAACTAATCTAGTTCCCTCAGTTTCTCCTGGTATGTCACATGCTCAAGTTACCTAACTGTGCAATGACCTTCCTCTGGAATCTGCAGTTTATTGATATCCATTGTATCCCATCTGTAGGTACATAAGGGGTGCAAATCTTTGATTGAGGCTGATAATAAGTTACTCATAATGCTGCCTGACTTTTTATCTTGCTAGTTATGTTAGCTTCCCACCTTCTTTTTTGCTACATAATTCTTAGGGACCTTATATCCAGGTGTCAGAAACTTTCCAGTGAGGGAATACTCTTTTGATAACAATTATCCCGGAATCAGCATAACACAATTTCTATCAATGATTGAATCTTTGCAGTAATAGTATGACAACTGTGTATCATGTTTATACTAAAGATTCCCTCATAAATAAAAATCACTGTGGAAATGTTATGTGTGAGTAAGGCTGTCTGAAAAATGCAAAAAAAAAAAAAAAAAGGAAAAGTCATAGTAATGGAAATGCAAAATCCTAGTGTAGTAACTGAAAGGGTAAGATGCATTTGCATTGACTGCTGGAACTAGAAATATCAACAGTGAAGCTGTTGTGTTTATCTTGTTTCCTGTTCATCAGGAAATTTGTTACTTTTCTGAAGTGACTTCTCATGCAGATTGCATATTGTATGCAAGGACTTCTTGATTATAACTCAGTATTTAAATATATTTAAAGAATTTGACAGTAATCACATTCTGTTTGTGAATTCTTTCTTTAGAGCTTACCTTCTTCCCCCACCTGCTCTGTCTGATCAAGAAAATTTTGGCAGAAAAACTTCTGACTTCAAAAGATTTAAGGTTTAAGGTGAGATACTGTATGTATGATTTACACTAACCATCTTCAATTTTTCATCCCTGTTAGTCTTTGAGCGTAATAACAACCAAAACAACTCAACACAAAACAAAACAAACAAACAAACAAAAAAAAAACAAAACCCAAAAAACTCCTGACAAACCAAACCAAAACCAACAAACAACCACAAATCCCAAACTGTGTTTCTTATCATATGCAAACTAAATTCATAATTTGTTGCATGAACCCTTAAAACTACATACTTTGTAGAACTTCATACTGGCTTGTCTACCAATCAGATAATTTCTCTTCAAACCTGGAAGAGACATGAACATTTTTTGGAAGATCTTTTGTGAAGCAATTGAAAGGATGTAGTACACAATTAGGTAATATGAATAGAATGAGTTTGCTCAGATTTTGTAGGGCTGAATGAAGAACTATAATTGCATTCATGACACCATCTCACAGCAGTTCTAAAATAAATAATGTTTTTGTGCATTTAAAATGGTTCTTAATTGCACTTTGGCACTGTCTGTATTCCTTGTCTTTTCATCTAGTTAAAATGCTGCACTTTCTTTTCTCCCTATTTATACATTATTTCCTTTGATCTTTTGAATTGTAAAACTCCTCAAAATGGTTACAAAGATAAAAATTTTAGAAATGCCAATATCTACTGCTCTACATTCTCTGTGGATTTGCCTTCTTAATAGCAATTTAAATTGAGAAGAAACAGTTAGCCAAGCAAAAATCCCTGGTTTGGATGTTTTCTTTGTAATGTTGGTCTATTGTCTTTTGAGAGTAGGACCATCAGATATATGATGTAGCAGATATATCTGCTACAAGATATAATTACAAATATGTGCTCTCCACTTTGTGTAATCATTATGCTAAAGGAAAAAAGACTAATGAGTTGTTTCAAAAGCTCCTTAAAGCTTCAGGAACTCTAAGTATAATTAATGATTTACGGGTTTACCTCATAACACAACCTTCAATATCATTGCCACATTTTTCTAAATTATTAAGTTGGTAAACTTACTAAATTTTAGCAAACATAATTCTATAGATTGGACTTGGCTCCACGTTTACACAGCCATTGTTTGTAATGATTAGAGGTTTCTTTTTCCCAAGACTTTACAGACACATATTGCATATATGCAGGATATCCATTGAGTACTATTTGCAGCACTTAAAAAGGTACTGAAGTCCAGAACAATGTTACATTCAAGGACACCTATTTCATTTGCGTTGAGCCTCAGATAGTGCCCTCTAACTTACTACACCCTACATTAATCAAAATGTTATTCCTCAGAGATTTTCAATATTTTATTTTCTCAGCAGCATTAATTTGATAGAACAATGTGTGTGTAAGTGTGTATGTGTGCACACGTGTGCATTGGCATACATGTGTATTTGTGTGCTGGCTAGGCTTTCTGAATGGAACTAGAAGCAAAACAAGTTCTCAAAGAAGAGTAAGGGTATAGCTTATCTTGCAACTAAAGGAAAACAAAAGAAATTGTTGTTTCCAAGTTAACAGGCCATTTAAATGGCACTGTAGCAATTTGTCTTCAGAGAAGGATGAAAAGATTCTGTAAGGATTTTGCTGTCATATTCATTTTCTTCATAAATGATACTTAGGCAGTATTAAGCAAAAAAAGTATGTTTCAAACATCTTACTGTCCTAGTTTTTCCCCTTCTTTTCTAGTTCATATATGGTTTAGACAGCAAGGGTTGTGCAGGGTCAACTAGCAGTCATTAGATGTGTCTAGTTTTTCAGAGGAGTTTCTAGTATTTCTGGGATTATAAAAGATTCACTCAATGCAGCAGCATGCACAAGTTGTTCAGAACAGACAAGAAGTGTAAGTGGTTGATGACAGTTTTTCATCATTCCATTGCCAACAGATATTTAATCCAAAAAACAACTTTAACCAGGAAACTATGAAGATGAATACAGTACCTGGATGTGTTCTGTACACATGTATCTCTGGCCATGAAAATGAATCTAGTGCAGTGGAGTATCTCATGCTTAATATCATGTAATCTGGAATCAAAATTTGCCTTTCTGTACATGCAAGTATGCAAATGATGAAAAAGAAAACCAACCCTGAGCATAACATTAATGCCAAAGCACAAGCTTAAGATGGAGCTCAAAGTAACGCCTTTTATATTTCAAACTTTCATGAAAGATGACAAATATAACGTAAGTAACTATTTAAGACACTAATTTACAGTCCTACAGCACTTTCTAATATCTTATTGTGAAGAAAAAACAATGTCTAATTTAAGATTTAGTTCATCTTTCCCCATTGAATGATTCTTTTGTTTGTTTACTTAGATAAGTGAACTGATACCAGAGTCCAAACTGAAAATCATTAATATTTATATTGCTTATATCTTTGTATTGCAATGTTTTGATATGCTCTTCATAGTATTATAGGTGAAACCTGACACTTTTTTTCTGTAAATATAAAGATATCTCATTGGCCTTTTTGTTTGTTTAGTTGTTAGTAAATTAAACCTCCATGAAGTGATACTGCTGTTTTCAGTCTACTTGATAAAGTTTGTTGTGGGGAGAAATGTGGTAACTTGCAAAAATATCTGAAGTCTTAATAAGATGATTTATTATGCAGACTCTAGGGATCAAGCCAAGAGAACTGAGGTAGAGAAGGTGTCAGTCTTGCTGACAGACTATAGAAATAAGGTTAACAACATACCTTAGCTGCTTCTTAAATACACACCTCTTTGTTTAGTTGTGGTTGGCATAGGTTTTTGTTTGAAGAAAATTGAACAGACTTTGAAGTCTTAAAGATACTGAGACACCTCAAAATTTCAGAGATGTCAGACAGCTCATGAAAACTGGTCCTGGGAGGTTTTTTCATGCTATCTGTGTTTCTATTCAAAATGCAAATCTAACAGGAGTTTTCAGTGTGTTATATGTGGTGGGACTGGGTTTGGTTTTATTTTGTTCCTTATCGCCTATGCCTATTATTGCTAAACAATGTTTATACCTTTCGAGAATGCCTAGATGTAACCCTCATCTACACAGAGAGTAAGCAGCACCTGATAGTGATAATCTAAATATTAAATTAACATTTTAATTATTATTTCTTTCTGTGAGGAAAACTCTCTTCCATCTAGTAGGTGTGGCTTGTCTTCCTTTTATGCTTTTTTTTTTTTATTTTCCTTTGGAAGTTAACCTGAAAGTGTATATGTATAATTCACATAAATCTAAATGACTACAGTGGACACAGTTTATGCCTAGCTCTGGTTTAGAGATTTACTAATCTGGAAGCACTTTGCCAGCAGGACATTTGAAAAGCATGATTTTGACTTGGTTTAAGAAGAATACTACAAGAAGTGCCAATGTATTTTAGTAACTTGAGTATGTGCAGCCAAGATATTTTTATCAGAAAGTGCTGCAGGCATAATTTGCACTGCTTTTATTTTTCCATCCAAACTGGAAGAGTTTTTAGATGGGTTCTTTAATTACCTCACCCTGGGAGCTAGTTGAACCAAATGTGTTGTTGGAATCGGTGTGTCTAGTTCCCTGCTAAGGCTAGGCATCATGTCACAATTATGATAAATGTATTTTAAGATGAACAGTATGATGAACTGGCCACGTATTCTCCAAGAAACCTGTGTTCTGGAAACATAGTCAGTAATAAATCTAAAAGTGTTGCAACCACAGCTATGGGGAAGTAAACTTGTGAGAAAAACAAAAACCACTTCAGTCAGAAAGTATCATTGTGTCATGATCTTCTTTCCCTGCCCTTGACCAGAAGGCAAACCCTGCCACTAATTTGCTTACTCCAATTCCACTGCTTACACGCTTCAAGACTTGCTTTTCTATATCTAGCACATTTGCCTAGTTTGTGAAATGAAGAAGTGTATCAAACAATCTACCATTCAATTAAAAAAACAAAAGTCTTAAGCAGCGGCCATTCACTTAAGAGCTGGACTCAGTGATCCCTGTGGGTCCCTTCCAATTCAGAATATTCTGTTATTCTGACACTTCTAAAGTACAGACATCTCTGAGACAATAAAGCACCCAGCAACAGAACTTCCCAGGAAAGACAGTGTCTGTAGAGCTGACTTAACTTTTTATGATACATTTCTAGCCAGGTGTTGTTCCTGAGGCTTCAAATTATTTGGAATTGCAAGCAGCTACATTTCAGAGACAGAAAAGAGGAAGTGAAGTCTCTGCTTCCCTAGGACCCACTTCCCTAGCCCACTTTTAAAAGAAAAATAAGCTGAACTTTGAAAAATCACGTTCATAATCCTTCAAAACCTTACCTCTCTTTACAACATAGCAAGGTAATCCATGCCTCTAAACTGCAACAATGCTGTTAACTGGTTTTACTAGAACTCTAGAAGCTTTCTCTTTAAAAGTATTCACTTTATTGCTTCATTTTTCAATAACACGGATTTAAGACAAAGTATATTTTTGGTTTCTTTTTGGTCTGTGGAGAAGCATTGTAGAAAACCTTCTTTTGTATAAGAATCACAGCTGTTGGCAGCTGGTTGCAGTAAAATTAGTATCCTAGTTGAAATCTGGCATCCTGGGAGTCCCTTGACAGCATTTTCCAGACTTTGGAGCTTATCCTCTCATGCATTGTGAGAGAAGAAACATTACTCTTGTTTTCAAATAGCTGTTGTGTTGAAAGCCAGAGGTATTTCACCAGCAATGAAATGTAGCGCAGTCCATCGCTCTTACTGAGATGTCTCTTGCTAAAGTTCTGTTAAAGTGTCTAGGATTGGATAGACCACAGAATCTGACATGGATATTTTATGTGGAAGTATGAAGGTCACTGCGCTTAAATCGGTCCTGCATCTAGTACTGAATGTGTATAACTAATTAAAAAAAAAAAAAAAGAAAAGGAAAACACTTGAAAAGTCTTTTCAGTTCAGAATTCAATCACTCAGTCCATGAAGCTTGCTGTGAAAAATTCTGTGCTGATCTAATTAATTCTTCAAAGTGAACTATTATTTGTTGGAAAAAAACAGTATAATGTTTTCACTAGAGTAAGCATGTGTTGTGCTCCTGGGTATTCATAAGTCTTTGGCACATGGGTAAATACTTTCTGCCTCAACCAATTTTGGGTTTGAAAAAGATAGTATGAGCAACTCAGCTGTTTAGTATGCGAAAAATCCAATCTTCTATGTTCCCTGAGTTACTGAGGCGTCTTATGCCTAATTATTGGACTCCTGTGCCCAGATTTCAGTATGTTCCTATGTACTTAGAAGGAATAAAGCCTGCAGTATAGTCATTTAATGTTGAGGGAAATACAGGATTGAAGGAGTCTGAAACAATACTTGGCGATGTCCTAAGTTCTTCCTGAGAAATGGTCAAACCTTCCATAATTTCTTAAAAATGTTTGAATTATAACAGCAAAGGAATTCCTGGAAGACCTGAGTTTGAAATATAAGTAATGTAATGTAGATTTAAAATTTGGCTGATCAGGGCAGTCAAAACTGCACAAAAAAAGTCATGGGGTTTTTTAGTTGTTTTCTTGGTTTTGGTTTTATTTTGTTGTTTTTTTTTTTCCTTCCCCACGTCATTCTGTAGAATATCTGAAAGATTAAAGAGATTCCAAAATAATAGTTCAAATTAAGCTTGGCAATCAAATTATAATCAGTAGTATTATAATGCTGAATACTATCTTCCAATGGGAAATGAGCTGAGTAACTCTGAAAGCATGACTACTAAAGAAGTTAGTGATATCTTTGGCACTTTCTGAAGTCTTATGGTGCTGGTAAACTGTATATCTAAAACACATGGAAACCCAGGGTGCCAACAGAAAATATGTTAAGGTTTCTTAATTCTGAGTCTCACATTGAAACCTGCTGGCACTGCTAGATATGGCCAAGCTGCCACAGGTATTCATGTACTCAGATAGGATAGCAGTAGTGATGTCAGAAATCATTAAAATGAACTTTGTCTTACAAAACCAATACTTGAAAATTCAATCAATTGCAGCTGGGGTTGATTCTTCACTAAGGGGATCACTTAGGAGTTTTTCTACCAGGGCCAGAGATAGCTTAATAAGCTTGCAGTTTGTACAATTACTGTCTGCTGTTAGAAACCCACAGAGGAATCAATATGCTCTCAGGGTCTTTGAATATGTCTGGTTTAAGAATAAATTTTAGTTTGCTGTATGTCTCCTATGTCAAGCTTGGGGATCCCCATATAATTTCAATTTTGTTGAAGTTATTTATCACTGATGGATGACTTTACTGTTTATTCTTAAAGTTTTAAGCCTTATTTGTAACAAGGAAGCAACATTTTCTCACTCTACCATAGTGTAGTTATGCTACATATATGTATTTTTTTCATATACATTATGTATATATGAACACACATAGGAATATATATTCTTTATATATATACACAGTAATATACATTGTATATGTACAATGATCTGAATGTCAGTAAGGCAGGCAGAAAGAAAGAGAGTGAAGGTAGCTGAGCCTGGAGGGTTTGAAAAGGCGGTGTATGTATATACGTGTGTGTGTGTGTGCATATGTACATATGTTTGTATGTATATATGTGTGTGTATACATATATGTATAGACCTGTTGAGCTTGTGCTGCTGAAAGGAAATATGCTGGAAAAAAAAAATGGGACACGAGATAATTCAAGAAATTATCTTTTAGGAAGTCATTCAAGAAAAAGCAAAATATAACCAACAACAGATATAAAAATCTACTGTGATCCATTATAGGTTATGTAAAAGGAAGGATAGTCAATTAAATTATTCTTACTTGATATCAGTCTAAAAGAAAAAAATCACAGTGCTTTAAAAAAAGACTGAAATTACATTTTTTGGTATGATATTATATCTCATAGAGGAATGGATAGGCTTTAAAAAAATAGTATTAGAGAAAAAAAGCCTGGTTTGGAGGCTGTTATAGAAGGCTGTTATGTGCTATTTCAGTTTTCACCAAGGCTCACAATAACTACTCAGTTTCAAAGCATTTCTAAGTATATCTCTAATTCCTTACCGTTAAAGATCTTGGCTAAATTTCCTTTATGAATCTCTACAAGAATGACTTTAGGACAAGGCCATTTCTTATATACAAAGAATAATATGGTTACTTCTATCCCTCCCTCAACTCCCATATTTTTAAATCAATTCAAGTAGTGTGTACTTTTAAAAAGCAAGACTCTTACCGCACCACATGTTGTTCCATCGCTTTGGTGCTAGTGGTAGGTAGCCAGCTCTTTACAAAGCACTGAATCTGTAATACAGTTGTGTTATTCACACAATTGCTTTTCATGAGCTGGCTCTCAACCCATGGTATAAGTATCTCTGTACTAGCTCAGTGGTGCACACCATCACATAATTGTTTCTTGACTAATAAACTATAATGTGAACCACATGGACTGTGGAAATTTAATTTACAAGCTAAGTGGTCACTTGACCATGAACTGAAGATGCTGCCACATGGAAACCAAAGATCTGAACTACATGGTAGTGATATGCTCTCTTGTGCTGCTGGCAAAGGAAAGGGCTGCTGGGAGATCCTAACAGGAGAGCAATATAGGATTAATACTGTATCTTCTTAGCACAGAAACAATTTATCAGGGACTGTGAAAAGATAAACTCAAATTTTATCACTGTTTTCATTCTGTTCAGGCCAGATGAATTATTTTAACAACATAAAGCAACAGTTTTAAAATGTGAAACATATTCTTTCAATATACTTATAAATAAAAGCAAATTAAACCTGTGAAATTATTAGAGACTCTTGAATAATATGAGCTTTTGCCAGCTTCGTAATTAATATAAAATTGAAGATGAAGTTGGATATTTAAAATGCACAATTTTTTTTTCAAACACTTCGAGATTTTGTTTCACTTAACATTACAGAACTAGCTATTCTTGTGTCTCCCTTTAAAAGATGGCTAAGCATGTAAAAGCACATCTTTCCAGGTACCTCCAGGCAAAATGAAAAGTATAACAACAAGTTTTTACAAACTGAATGTCATCACTGATCAAATTAATAAAAAATTAAGTTTGGGGTTTTTTTGGTTGTTTTTTTCTTTTTTTTTTTCTTTTACTAGGCAACATGGTGTCTTGCAAAGGATTAGTACTGACTATTAAAAATGTATATAAATTGCATTTTATTGCAAATTTTTTAACTTGTGAAGAAATATTAAGGAAGTCTAATTGAAAGACTGATAATGCTACTTTTTAAAGTTTTTTGCTGCAGCTAGTTCTTTTGCTTGGAAAACATATAAAAAATTCAGGTTTCCTACCTGTTGTAGAAACACAAGCTGAAATTAAAGAACACAGTGAAGATTACGTGGCTTTCTGGATCAAATAGTCTGATGAGTCTGAACCGCTGTGTTTCCTAACAGCCTATACAGAATCTTCCTGAAGTTTGTAATGAGGAAAATGGAGAGAGGATAACCCCATGTGTTGTCCAGTTTCAGGTCAAATTAACTGTTCTTGTAGGTAGAAGCAGTACAGACTGGCATACTCTGAAGAGATATCACCTATCAGACCTCATGTACAACAGAAACTTTTATTTGGGTGTGTCTCTCCACAGAACTGTGACAAAATCTGAGTTTCCCATCACAGGATAACTTCAGTAAGTCTTCATTTCTATTTTCAGATGAAAAAATGAGTTCATTTGTTTACTTTTTTTGAAGTGGATCGGCCTGGGGCATAATTTTTTGTTCCACGCTCTTTGAGTAGAACACCTTCAGTGTCTAGGGACCTCACAACACTACTGCTTCTGTGCTAGAAGACCTTTGATGGTGATGTAATTCAATAGCATTTTGCTACACATGGAAAAATGTATGCATGGCAATTTTTCTATGCAGATATTTTTAACATATCTTGGTAAAACTTTTTTCACTAATTTTGACTTTATATATATATATATATATATATATATTTATTTATAACTCCTTGGAAACTCTTCAGTTTGTTCTATAAGCTGTTATAGTTAACACAGCATTAATAAGTGTCATGCTACCTGGAGATTCAACACTGTAAAGCTCCTTACCTGCACTGTAATTCTCTGACCTAATTGCTTTTTGCTAGTTTCTTGATATAGATCTGATATGGCAGATTTTTGTTTTAAATTCTTAATCATCATCAGATCAGTCTGCCATCATGGGAATTTTTCTACTATAACAGCTATTAAGCCAGAATAAATATTTTATTGTAAGCACACACAGCATGAGTCCTTAATGTAGTTTCATCAAGAAGTCACGATATGGCAAAAGACTGTTGCATGTTTTAGTTAAAATACACATTTATGGGTTAGTGAAGAAAGTAACTGACAATAAGAATTAGAAAAATATTCTAAGGAATAATTAAAACAAACCCCAACAACTCTTTTTTACTGGGTAGCTTTTTGGAATAGAATACTGTTCTGAAATATCTCATATTTCCTATCTGAGAGACCAAACAGAGAGATGCTACCTTTTTTTTTTTTTTTTTTTTTCTGGTTTTCACTTGAAAATCTTGACAGGTTTGATTCTTCTGAAAGAGATGATGACTGTGAAAAAGAGCAACAGCATTGTTTGTAGCAGAAGACACAGATGAGGTCTTCAGTTTTTCACATCAAGCAGCTCACAGCATACAGAATGATTAAGTTCGGCGGGGACATTTGGAGGTCATCTGGTAAAAGCACACTACTCAAGCAGAGGCACCCAGTGCAGGCTGACCAGGACTATGTCCAGGTAGCTTTTTAATCTCACTGTCTGCTCATCCAGCCCATACTTAATCAACTTCTCTAAGTAGAAAGTAGAAAATTACCAGGCTAGTAATAGAGTCATAGAAATTTATCAAGTTAGTCATGCACTTGCTCTATGTCCTTGGATTTGTGAAGGCTGGTCCTACCACTAAAAACTGAGGTGAGGAAGATACTTATTACCTACATTTTTCCTATGTCCTGGGCTACTGACTCATTTAGCAGCTGGTCCATGCTTTCTCTAGTCTTCCATTTGTTACCTATCTATATATAGAATTCCTTCTTGCAACCTTAGCCATTTGCTACCAGATTCAACTCCAGATGAATGTTGGCTTTGCTAACGGTGTCTCTCCAAGCTCCAACCGTGTCTATATAGTCCATACCTGTTACTGCTTCTAGCTACTATATTAGTCCTTGGTATGTTTGAGTTTTGCTAGAAGCTCCTTGCTTATTCATGCAGGCCTTCTTAAAATTTTTACTTTTGCTTATTGGAATGGACTGCTCATGAACTTGTAGGAATTGATCCTTGAATGCCATCATTTCCTCAGACCCTTCTTCCCTCCAGGGCTTTATCCCATGGGACAATTTCAAGCACATCCTTGAAGAAGCCAGGATCTGTTCTCCTTAAGTCCATGGCTGTGATCTTACTTTTTGCCCTGTCCTCTCTTACCAGGATCCTGAAGTCTACCATCTCATGGTCACTGCAGCCAAGGCTGCTTTCAGCCTTCAAATCCCTAACCAGATCTTCTTTGTTTATAAGCTGAAATTTTTATTAATAGAGATCTTCTCCAGAAAGGTCAGCATCTCCTCTGGCTGGCAAACTAAAATATTCTGGGTTTGCCTTTCTGTCCTCTAAGCCATAGGTATTGTTTATGTCTACAACTATGTAAATGTTTTAAGTTCTGCTCACATTCCACTTCTATGAGATCAAGTCCTACCTAAAGACTGTTTTGTTACCTGACAAACTCAGAAGGTTACTTCTCACTATAGATTTAGGTGTTTTGTTGTACTAATTTTACAGGGTGCTTATGCTGCCCTGTTACTTGTAAGTTTCTGTGTATTACAGAAGTCTACTCCCACAAGCAGTGACTGTGTGGGGTCACTTAAATAGCTTGTAAACAAAATATATCTGCTGTTTCTCTGATGTGCAATATTAGAGGTGGATGTTAATGTATGGGACAATGGAATGGATCCACAGGAAATCATTGGACCAATGTATTATTGTTATTTCATTGTAAATTGCTAGCTTTGACAAAATATTATAGAGATCTGTGGTTTTTTTTCATACTGAGCTTTCTTCTCAGCAGCAAGAATTGTTATCATTATCATAATCAGCTGGTACTAATAACTGGTATTCAGCTTACCAGTTATTAATAAATAACATATTTGTAAATTGACTGATCAAAGACAATTTTTTTCTCTGAAAAATCACTGATGATTATTTAATTATTTTAATGGTAAATTAAGACCATGTATAAAAGAAAAACCCTTGAATATCTAAATCTTAACTGATTAAATCCATCCTTAATATGTCTGTTTATAATTGATTTCTCTCATCCTGCAATGTGCTCTATCTTCTCAATATACTTTCAGTGCCCAGCATGAGAGATGTTCTTGGAAGATGGTTCTCTTTGTTTCCAAGAGAAAGGAATTATAAGAATGCAATTCCCTATAGAAGAAAACTGGTTCAAGTCTCATGCTTAATGCTTCAAGCAATACACTACCTCCTCAAGAATCTAATAGGATAAATTAATCTCTAAAGGGATCATACACAGAAATTCTGTGAAAGGGATAGTTCTTGTAAGGCTGAGAGAAATGTTGCTGTTGGAGTTTTTTGCAAGTATATACTACAATTAAAAGAGTTAGACATGACTCTGAGAAACCAACACTTCAATATGGTATCTTTTCCAAGTCATAGAAGAGGTCTTTCTGGTTTGAAGATCATTAAATGCCTCAATTGTCTTCTAGGTTAGCTATTCCTTAGTTTAGTCTTAAATCTATGTTCTAATTTTGCACCTAATTAGTTTGCAGTAATGTGAAACACTGACTTTATTTTCTTCAAGTATCAAGGACAGAAACATCTGCTGAACAGAAGTTCCTTCTTTTTAGTGCCATAACTGATGGAACGAAAACTACTATCCACCTTGGAAATATTAGAAGTAAACTTTCAAGTACTTGCTCCTGGAGGGTTTCTAAAAGCCTGGTCTTGTACATCTGTCAGCCTCACAGCTCTTTCTTTGTCTCTGTTTCTTATTCCTGCTCTATTCTTCTGTTGCCATGGGAGCTTTTACTTTCTCTCTCCTTCTTTCTCTTTCTCTATTCATTGCTTTCTATAAATTTCTCCCAAATGTACTTGCTTGATGCCTCATATATAAATTGCTGTCCCTTCTACCCTGTAGAGAAATTTGTATGATCCAAGAAATTAAATAGACAGATCTTTTCTCTATTGGTTAGCCATATATTTTTAACAAAACAGAACATATAATGAATGTAATCTAAAAGATAAACAGCCAAACAAAAGTACATCAGCATTAATATCTAATAAGGATTCCTTTAAGAAGTGAGAGAATGGCTAATGAGAAAAATCTTGCCCGCAAGAAAGAAAGCCACTCAGCTTTGTAAGCTAGAACTTGCAACAGCTGGTGTAAAAGATTATTTATACATGAATAAAAAAAATCTCTGAATTGTACCTTTAACTGACATCCCTGAATTCAGTATGAGATTAGTGACATTTGGTTGGGCTCTTTTTTCAGGATTTCACCACATGTACTCATAGGTGTAATCAAAGCAAAATGCTGGAACACATTTCTCCCAATACAGGACCCTGAAAAATCTCTCCTTGTCTAAATTATACAGCTGTCGAACTTCAGAATGTGGGAAGGGCAGTTGAAACATTGTTTGTTCTTAGATCTTTTGCACCAACTATTGCTAGGGTATCTATGCTCCACATTGACAAAGAGAAGAAGTCTAACTAGAAAACATTACATTGTTTTATGACTGCCCTCACTAGTAATACAGAAAAAGAAGTTGTCACAGTGCTTTTCACATTATCCCGTGTACAAGCCCTGCCCAATGAAATCTTGTCCAAAGATTTAAGGGATTTGATGAAGATAACAACTAACATTGCCTTCAATTTGCTGTTAAGATGGAATCAGAATGAAATACATACTCTACTTCACGATTTCACGTTCTCATCAATGTTTCCTTTGTCCCTTCTAGATAATGTGAACGCCCTCTCATGGTAAGTCATCCCCAGGCAGTGTTCAGCCTCATTATTCAACTCTGATGCCAAATGTATCTCTCCCGCCTCCAATAATGTAACAAATACAAACTCAAGTAGCAGTTGATTTGTCTTTGGGACCCACAAGATCTCTGTAGACATTATTGATAGCAGGAATGAAAACATGTTCATGAGGCTTCTTCAGCCTTAGTTTCTAGCACTGGTACTCAAATTTTGAGTGACTACTAAAAAAAAAAGAAAAGATTTTTGTATAATTTGCCAAGCTCCCACATTTCAATGGTCTGAGTAGCTGTATCTTTACTTTTGGACTGAAAGTATATTTGTAATGCATTATAATGAAGAATAAGGATCTTGATATGTATGTTTCCATTTAGAGTTCCAAGACAGGTCTATTTAAAAAAAAAAAATACAATCAGTGTCTAAGAATGGACTTTTTTAATAGTCTAAGAAAAAAGTTCTGCATAGTGTGAATCATCTTAAAAGCTCTTTTGTTATACCATGTTCAATATTTTTAAAACTCACCCTCTCCTTTTATTATTCTGAAAGCTTTTGCACGGTGAGGAACTGTTTATAGAAGTGCAACCCATGGATACAATTCCACTACCCAGGTCAGCACCACAGGCTCTCTGTGGGAATGCAAATCACTTACTTGGGTTTGAAATTTTCTTGTTTTCAACCAAAAGATGTTTTACACTCCAGGGGATGTACTGCAATGCTACTTATAGTAGTTAGGGATTTCTTTAAATGTTTTCATGGTAGAGCTTCTGTCTAGGTTTGAATGTCTAGCCTATTCTGTCAAACTGAACTTTGCTATACTGACTTGACCTTTTTGAGATTTTTGCTGTTACTCACAGGGTCATGCAATTGTGAAGAACAGAGGTGGTTGTCTGAATCACAGAATACTGAAAAGGTCAAAGTAGCAATGCAGTCTTAACTGTTTCTCTACTTGAAACTGTATCCACATAATTCTCATTCCTAGATTTGAAATACTCCTGTATTTCAGTGGTCTACGCAAACTCTTGGTTTTGATGGTGAGAGTGATGAAATTGTTAAATCGTAAGATCACTGTTATTCCAAATAGGTTCTTAAGTTTTTCATTAAATTTTTTAACTGTTGCCATGTCAAATTAAAGTCATAAGCAATGTTTCACTGTAGTCATTTTGGCTGTTCATATAGTTTTCCCACAGCTGAATCATGCACTGCATATTTTCCAGGTGATGGTTATGTCTTGTGGTTTGTATTGTGCAAGACAAGTTGAAAAAATCTTATTCTTTTACAGTCTACCAGTCTACCATAGAATTAAAATGTATGTGTTTGGGTTTTGATACTTTTCCCCACCACATTACAACAAGATTTCTCATCCCTAAAAAGCTATATTAAAAAAAAAAAAAACAAAAACCAAACAATACTCCTTCAACATCATGTGACTATTGATTAGTATAGAGCAAACAGTTGTTATTTTATCTATTTGAATATATGATTATTGATCATTAATATAATGGCATAAACCCCTCATTTACCACATAAACTATATCTGATGAATTACATGACATTTTCAGTGTTTCATTGTGAAATGAATGAATTATTTTCCTAAAATTCCAATATGGGCAAAGAAACCCCTCACATTTTAAATGGAGCCAATAATTTGCTCTTAGATCAAATAAAATGTCAACAGGCTTGTGAGAATACAACAGTTGATACAAATTTATGTACACTAATGTGAACACAGTCCAAATTAATACAGAAAAGCCTCAAAAAAGATATATGTACAAATGTTTGAGGCCCAGTTTTTAGAATCTGCCCCTTTTCTCCAGTGTTGTGTCTACCATTCCAGGGTCCCTTTGGGTCCTAAGTTTGACACCATCTGTTTTTCTCAGGGAGAATAGTGGTGATGAGGGTATTACAATAAGTCATCACTGTCCCAAGTCCTTTACCTGCAGCTATGTGATGTTTGCAATGAGACTTTGCTCCTCTTTAGTTTTGCATTTGTTTGGGTTTATTCCTTATTCTACTTTCCTCTCTTTGATCTCCAGCTAAAGTCCAAAACCTCTGAAACAGTATGTTCTGATTAACACAAGTTCTGTTTGCTACACAACAACAACCTAAGGCAGAACTTAACACGTGAGATATTTACAGACCTAAGCTGAAGCAGACAAGGCAAAAGTCCCTTGATTGCTACACAAATGTTACCATCATTACAGCAATTTAAAACTGGCTCTGGACAAGATAGACCTCATCAAGTCCTGAAACTTTGCATGGTCATGTCAGTATGAAACTTGTGACCTTTTACTAGTAATGGTGGAATGGTGAAAGCTGTATGTGTGAGTTATAGTAAATATTCAATGTTTGTTTAGGTAGTGATTTTTTAAATTATTTTATTTTATTTTCTTATTTTTTAAGGAAAAAAAATACATATATAATTCCATCTGAACTTTCACCAGAAAAAAAAAAGGACTTACCTGTTATGCAATTAGACTTAATAAATAGGAAGATATTCCACTTCAAACCCCAGGATAGTTAAACTTTCATCCCTTCTCTTCACACAGTGCAAGTGGTTACAATATGGATCTCCTCTGGTATTCTAATTTGGTGCCAAGACAGTAATAGTCAATTAGAAAACTGGGTCATAATTTTTACAGGCCTGGTGGAGGGATAGCATCCACTATCTCAAAACTGCCTTTAAAAGTATTATTTTAGAACCTCCTTTTCCACTGAAGGTCAGAGGCAGATTTACAAAATGAATTGACAGCACCCACTACTTCTTCCAGCAACCAGGCTTTTAAGGAACTCTCTTGGGGTACAACTCAGAAGTTCTTTTCCCTGGCCATTCTTGTTGTGTTATTTTAAGCTGTACAGTAGGTACTGTCATTCATTCAATCAAGACTTTTTTATTATATTGACAGATTTCTATTTCTTTTGCTGAAGAAGTTCAGTGAATCTGCCAAGACTGGTGTCCACATTGTGATGGTGTGAAGATTTTTTTTTCTTTTTCTACTGAATGCAATCACTGGTTACTCAACGTTCACAGTCTAAACTAAGTTACTGCAATCTGAAGAAATTTGAAGCAAGTAAGTCCAGAGAAAAAAATAGTAAAGGTAAGATTAAGAAACCTCTTTCTAAGTATAGAAATAGTTGGATACTATATGGACTATTGCTAATCATATATGAATTTCAAAATTATAGGAAGGTCTCATGTTCTTATGAACAAAAGATGAGAAAAGACTTATGCAGGGAATATATAATTCAATTCTGTGCAAGTGAAAGATCAGTAATTAAGTTCCTGTTATAATATTTTAGGTACTCAGACTTTTAAAGTCTATTTTTTTTTTTTAAGTTTGAAATATCTGGCAGAATGAACATAAGAACAGACAAAAAATCCCAACAACCAAACAAAAAAAGGAAAAAAAACACACACACAAAAAAAAAAAAAAACAACCAGCTGTTGTTTCATTTTGACCAGTGATAAACTAGTTAGCAATATTCATAGGACATTTTTGCCCCAATGCACAAATAACAACACATGGTATTGTGTAAAATAATATTTTGAGAGTGAGCACAAGTGTCTTCAACATTAAAAATTAGAGTTAATTGGTGCAAAAAAAAAATAAAAAAGAACACAGAAAACTGTAATTACATGAAGATTATATACAGAAGGAGGGGGGGAAAAAACCCAATGCATTTCAGTCTCAATTATTTTTATGGAAGGATGATTTAGTTCCATTCTGTACTTCCTCTTGAGGCTTTCCTCAAAAGCTCTGTCAGTACTTAGTATGACTTGCCCCAAGTATATTTCAACTCAGCTGTCATCTTGGTCTTAGTATTTACATATATATGCAAGTGTGATCATATTGGTACTAGTGAGACTTGGTGACATGAGTCCCACAACTGGAGTATGGGGATGGAGGGCTACAGGCTGTTCAGGAGGGATAGGCAGGGCAGGTGAGTTGGAAGTGTTGCACTATATATAAGGGAGAGGTTTGATTTCAGAGCTCTTACAGTTAACCTCGATGTGGTTGAAAGCCTCTGAGACAGCATTAGGAGGATGGAAAATGAGTGGACTAGTGGATGTTATTAGTGAGTATTTACTACCAATCACCCAGCAATGGCTGGAATTTTTGACACACATGAAATGCCTAGGCAACAAATCAGCAGAAGTACTTCTGCCTACAACTTCTCCTTTTCTAGTTGTGTGTGCTATACTATAGTTCAGATCTTAAAGGTGTTAAAAGTTTCTCTTACTTCATTTTAAATAGAAACTCTTAATTTTCTGTAGTTCTTCTTTTGGATTCTGTTTGTATAACAGAAGCTCCAAACTAGTCCATCCTCTGCACTTTACCTCTGAATCTGTTTCACATCTCCCCTAATCACCAAGATGAAGAAGAAAAAAACCCAAACACCTTAATTATCTGCTTTTATTTCTTTCCCAAAATAATAGAATTAGAATGATGTTATGAGAGACTTACCAAAGTGTAAAATTATGAAGACATTGAGACAATCCAAGGAAATAAACAAAAAATTTCATGAAATTACTAGACAAATCAACATTTTAGTGGTGATAATTTTTCATGGTGGAATGAAAAAGGTTTAACTTCAAATAAAAACAACTACTTTTGTGGTATACCATGGAGACTGACAGAGTAATATGAATATATATGAGACAAAATTGTGAAAGGGAACATAATAAGAGAAATAAGATTGAATGGGAATATTTTTTTTCCCTTCAACATAATAATTTTGTGAGACTTCAATTATCATCATTTTGGTTTGACCTGACCAAACTAACAACCAGTCAACTACGGAACTAGATAAGGAATTATTATCAAGTAAAGCCTTGCTCTACTGAAAAAAACACAATTTTCTTTTAACCCCTCCTGGAAATACTTCACTGGAAATATATTTTGTTTCTTCTGTTGTATATCTCTTGACTCTCTCAGGTGATGCTTTATCAGTATATAATTTGCCTTCTGTACCTGAACGCCTTTAGCTACAGAATATGTCTCCAGTTGTAAAACATTGTACAGATTTATGGTGCTGTATCAATGATTAGTAGCAATAATACAGCTGAGTAAATAGAGATGACTTTTTTGAGATTGGAAAATGCTGCTGCTTTATTAGAGAACAAAATTAAAAATAAACATTCTGGTGTAACTTCACCAACTTTGGAGACAGTTTGCATGAAAGTCACCAATGTTTGTCTGTTTTGCTATTATGAAGAACACTGTGCTTCCTTCTTATTCTCTTTATGCCTGTTTCAATATGGTCATCTGTTTTGTTATCCTCTTTCCAAGCTTTGTATAAATAGGACTTTTTTTCCTGACTGACCATTATAACCTCTGACTTTAAAGCAAAGTAGGAAGAAATATGGTTAAAAGAGAAGAAGGAAAACTATTGGAAACAAGGTTGAAATGAAGTCTCTGCATTACAGTAGATATTTCTAAGTCACAAAGTTTTCTTCTCATTTACAAACTTCCCTTTCTCTGGAATTACTCTGCTTAGAGTAAATTCTGCCTCTTTAAACCTCTGTGGTAGTAACTCTCAGAGGGAATTAACCCAACACTGCCAAGTCCACCACCTAAACCACGTCACTTAGTGTCACATCTCCATGTCTTGTAAATATATCCACGGATGGTGACTCCACCACTTCCCTGGGCAACCCCTTCCAATACTTGACAGCCCCTTCTATGAAGAAAATCTATTAATCCAGCCAGTCATCCAAGCAATGAGCAGCCAGTTTATCCAGGTAACAAAGTAGAAGATAGAAATGGCTGTAAAGTGCATAATGAAGGAAACTATCATGAAGCAACAGAATCACATATTGGACTTATCTTTTTCCAAGCATGTTATTCAATAATTTGTGTGCTACTCTAAGTTCTGGGCAGACAGTAGAGAAAGGTGGATCCTGTAGTGTACTGGAAAGTCAAATGACTACAGAACAATGATCAATCTAAATTACTGTCTAGGCAAAAATGTATGGGTAGACAAGTGATGATATTTCTCATTTCCTTGTAATTAAGCAATCTGATACCCATCTGATTTTTTCAGCAATAACTTCTGAGCATTCCATTCATATAAATTTCATTGTAAGTAGGAAAACTGTTTCTTCATTCACACATCAGAACCTCTTGAAAACACAAAGTGCTTGTTTTTTTTTAATTTGTTTTGTTTTATTTTCCAGCCAAACTTAACCATACAAAATTAACAAAAATGTAAAATACTTGAAAGCAAGCTATTAGGTGCATCTGCTATATGAATTGTTTTTCTGTCAGCTGCCTTATGCCACAGGGACGTTCAGATGTCCTTTGGTAACATTCTCAATCTGCTTTGCAGCAAATATACCTGTGGATTTTGTCTGTTCCCAAACCAACTGGGTACTTTAAAGTACCTAAAGTAGGCCTGGCAAAGTAAATAGCTTTGTCATTATCATTCTTCCCTTAACCGTAGCTATTTGGGTAAGATTATATTGTATGATCACATTTAACAGAATAGCACTGAAATCAAAGTTTTATGAGGTTAGTTACGAACCTTTTTATTCAGTGTTTTGAAATGTTACTACATCTGTCCTGTAACATAAGAGTTTACAAAAATGATTTTATACAACAGTAGGATATCTCTTATGATATCACTACTTATGTCTATGCTGAGAGACATGCCTGTGGGAGTAAGACTGTAAGATTGCATACCAGTGCCTCAAATCTGATTTCTTACCAGAGTCTTTGTAGAAGAAATGAAATATGATCTGTGTTACAAGCCAGTTCCTCACAGTAGAGAATCCTATTTTCACAAAATTGCTGGAAAAACAGTCAACCTGCTTACTGTATGGGACACACAAAAATGTGTATGCTTTTTCTGCAGCCTTGTAAATGTTCTTATCTTCAGAGTGAAATCTTTTTGAAATTATGAGACAGTGGAAATATTTTAATCTTTTGATAAGATCAGTTATTTGTCATGTACTATCTGAGACCAGGTAGCTGTTGAGCTTGAAAATCCAACAAAAAATCCAGTTTGTGTAGTTTAATATGGCTCTAAAATTCCTTTTTTTTAATTTCATTTCATCACTTTTAAATTCATTCTGCTTTGATACCTTATTTTGTTACTCATTTCTGTCAGAAAAATATTTGAAATATCCCAAAAATATTTGAAATATGTTGAATTGGAAGGGACCCACAAGGATCATCGAGTCCAACTCCTGCATAGGAGCACCCCAAGAGTCACACCATGTACCTGAGAGTATCATCCAAACACTTCTTGAACTCTCTCAGATCTGGTGCTGTGACCACTTCCCTGGGGAGCCTGTTCCAGTACCCAACCACTCTCTGGGTGAAGAACCTTTTTCTAATATCCAACCTAAATCTCCCCATACACAACTTCAGGCCATTCCCTTGGGTCCTGTCACTGGTCACCACAGAGAAGAGATCAGTGCCTGCCCCTCCTCTTCACAAGGAAGTTGTAACTGAAATGAGGTCTCGCCTCAGTCTCCTCCAGGCTGAACAGACCAGGTGCCCTCAACCACTCCTGATACGGCTTCCCCTCAAGGCCCTTCGCCATGTGGCTTCTTTTCCTTTTTTTTTTTTTTCCCCATCCCTCTCTTATAACCTCAGTAAGTATATTCTTGGTCTACTTGCTCACTTCAGTCTTAGATAACGTGATTAGTCCATGTAACTGCTCTATGAGTAATGATACTAAAAGTAACTGGAAAGCATTTTGCTACCTGAAATAAGTGCTTTTTGACTGTCCTACAGGAAGCTAGATGAAAATGGCTTGCTGAAGAATTTTGCAGTGTTTAAACCATTTAAAGGCCAAGGCAATTGCTAAATAATGGATTTATTTATTTATTTAATTATTTATTAAGGAATAAATCTGGAACAAGATATCAAAGTTACAGTAATCAGTAAAATAACATAAGACATGACGAAGAACAGAACTAGTAGGGAATAAGTAAGCACAACTTCTGCAGGAAATATCAGCATTGCTTGGATAAAGATATCCTGTCTTGCAAGGGTACTAGAACTCAATAAACACATAGAAAGTTATGAATACATACATATTCAGCAATGCATGAAACACTAAATTCTTGGGGATAAGTGACTGGAAAGCTGCCTGGCAGAAAAGGACCTGAGGGTGCTGTTCAACAGCCTGCTGAACACGAGCCAGCAGTGTGCTCAGGTGGCCAAAAAGGTCAGTGGCGTCCTGGATTCTATCCAAAAACAATGTGGTCAGCAGGACCAAGTAAGTGATCATTCCCCTCTACTTGGCACTGGTGAGGCTGCACCTCTGTTCAGTTTTGGACCCCTCACTACAAAAAGGACACTGAGGTGCTGGAGTGTGTCCAGAGAAGGGCAACAGGTCTGGTGGAGGGCCTGGAGCACAAGTCTGAGCAGCTGAGGAAGCTGGGGTTTTTTTAGCCTGGAGGAAAAGAGGCTCAGGGGGGACCTTATTGCTCTGTGTAACCGGCCTCAAGTTGTGACAGCAGAGGTTTAGGTAGAATACTAGGAAGTATTTCTTCATGGAAGGGGCTGGCAAACAATAGACTGTCCATGGAAGTGGTGGACCTACCATCCCTGGAAGTGTTCAAAAAATGTGTGGATATTGAGGTATAATGGTGAACATTGAGGTGGTGCTGGGTTGACAGTTAGGCTTGATCTTAAACCTTAACGATACTGTGATCTATTTGCCTAAATTTCGTCAAACCATATTTTTCTGATTTCTCTTTCAAGGCACTTACAGAATATATACAATTATTCTTTCAGAGATAAAATCTTGGCATAATTAAAAAGTAGCTTAGAACAGAGC